>LPNX010562878.1:46398-64303 GCA_001517045.1 Pseudotsuga menziesii
CGTTCCCTAACCCATGAAGAAGTCCACCCATGCCTCTTGGCGCTATGATCGATCCTCTCGACAGTACCCCCAATCCGGTCGCCTTTGTTCAGAGTATTCTGCAGTCTCCTGCTCGTTTACCACAGCTTGAGTCTCCCTCAGCCCAGTCACCCTCCTAGATCCAATACAGCGATGATCTCCTTAACCACCAGTCAGTGTCATATGCTGCCTGATCATCCCCGCCATCATACTCTGAACAAAGGAAGTTTGAGTCCACCCACTCTACTTGCCCAATTATTCCCCCCAGTTCATCAATCCTACCATCAATACTATCACATTTCGGTTTTCCACCTCGCGCTCCTGTCAAGGAAACATCATTGCCTTGATAGTTGCAGGTCTCCCTCTGTCGACGACAGCCCCTCTATTCCAGAGGATAGACCCAAAGGTCCCTGCACCTTGGACCCATCACCATCTGTGGTGAGTGCCTACGGACCATTTTGGGAGGAGTCCTCATTGCCTCTCCGAATGGTTGTTTCTCACATGCTCGACTTCAGCACTTTTGTTCGCATCGTTGAGAATCGCGCAGGATTTATATCCCTTCCATTGTTTGTCGAAGACCCCGGATTTCCCCCGACTCTAGCACATTGGTGAGTCACTTCGGAACGCCCAGTTATATGTTCCTGTGGATGTCCGGGCTGCGTTGGCGATTATATTCGGAAGCCATTCAGTTCCATGCTTCCTTGAGTACCCATTTCAGTTCCACTTCAGAGTACCATTGCGAGTGTGACCCTTGTCACTCTGATCCAGCAGCTCCTCAGTTCCTTTGGTACCACATTCAGTAGCACTGCTGTCATTCCAGTACATCAGTTTTTCAGCTCAGACATGATCAGCCCAGCAGTATGTTCCAGCGAGCAGTATGGCATCCTACAGGTCCCTCTTTTCGAAACTCACAGTTATGTTTATGTATCTTGATACGAGCATGGGTATGCCCGCCTCGTCCATATATTGAGATTCTTCCTCATTCAGTCTTTGAGGCCATGTATATGTCAGGACCCCATTATTATTTTTATGTTATATCCTGATACGAGCATGGGAATGCCCGCCTCGTCCATATGATCAGATGATTCCTCATCCATTATTGAGGTTATGTACTTTTAGTTCTTGCAGTTGGTTCGAGATCGCTGTTCCGGGCTTCAGTTTGTTTCTTCTCTTCTCCACACCCCAAGAAAACCATATATGACTTATGATGTCCATCGGCCATACGATGAGCTCCTGCCCTCGCACATCAGGGGGCAATCTGTTAACACCCAAAAAGTGTTCACTACCTCATCTACCCCACTACATGGCTCATTTGTCTATTTTCCTACCATATTTCCCTTAAAAAGGCCATAAAACCATCTAAAATGCCTCCAAAAGGCCATAAAACCATCTAAAAAACCTCTAAAAGGCCTAAAATGCCTTCAAAAGGCCAAAAAACCCCTTTTTTCCTCCAAAAATATCCAAAATTCCTCTAAAATAGCAAAAATCCCCAAAAGGGAAGAAAAAATATAAAATAATGAGGAAAATGAGGAAAAAACCCTAAACAGCTGTCCTAAACCACATGGTTTCCAAAAACCATGGGCAAGCACTCCACCACTAAAAAACTATAAATAAGTGATGGAGACCCCTCATTTCACATCCACAATCACAAGCATCCTTACTCTGCCAAAATTGCTCTTGAAACTCTTGCTCACCCCTTAAGCTACTTTCACCATTGAGAGCCCCTTTTGGCCCATTTCCACCACCGAAAGAAGAGAAGGAGCAGCTGGAGCTCGAAGCAACCTCACGGATCAGCGCAAAGAGCTTCACCAACCTCCACATCGGAGGTAATATCAATAAAAAACCATTCTTTATATTTTACTATTTTGTTTCATGCACGAGTTTTAGATTAGTTTTTATTCCTGTTTAGCATTTTTCTTTCCATTCTATTGAACTGCTACTAAGGAGTCCATTCTCCTTAGTAGGTGCTCATTCGCACAAGCTAGGGGTAAAACCCTAGCCACACTAGACAACAATACACAATGAAGGTGGAAAAATAATCACTTTACAATTGCACTCTCCTAGATGACTAAAAATTTTGAAAACCCTTAAAAATCTGCAAGACTGGCTTTAGTCTTTTCTTAAGCAATGAAGCTCAAAGAAATATCTGAGTGATCTTCCTCTCTCACGAGCAACTAGGGTGGATAGTCTCACCACCAAAAACCAATGTTCTCTTAAGGTTTTCCTCTCAAAAGCAAAAAGCCACAATAGCTCTCAAATTATTTTTTCATAAAATGAAATGTCATGAATTATGAGAGAATGAGGTCCTATTTCTCTTTTATACCCTTTTCACCTTTCTCGCTCAATAATTAATTAAAAAGTGGCTTTATAATTCTTTCTTCCATATTTCCCCCAAATTCACTTTATTAATTTTTAAATCTTTTTACTCCAAAAAGTGATTTATTTGCCTTTAAAGCATTTACAGGCACTAAAAGGCACTTTTCATCCTATCTAACATTTGAAGCTCTTCATTCTGGTTCCAACGACTTATTACACCAAGGTACCCCTCTTAGATAATTTATTAAAATGACAACCTTAGTGAATTCCATTAAATAATGCTCAATAATACTCTCAATTGGAGGGAACGATTGAATTGGATTGAAATCAAAATTTGACTGCGAAGAGTGATCCTCATGATGAAAGATGATAATCGGACAATTAAAAGCATCATATAACTCCTCTAAACTATTGGAGCTCACCATTAACATCAAATTACCTCTGTGATCAGGCTGACATAAACCCTTAATGTCATCTTCAGCTGCAGAGCAAGGGAACTCAATGTCACTTAACAAAAACAAGGTATTAGAAGTCAACTCCATGCCTACTAATTTGTCCAGCTCCTACCAAAATGCACCGATAAATTTGTTGCTCCGATCACTAACAATGTACTCAACCAACCCATAGACTCTAAACACCTCCCTGAAAACAACATTGCCACCTATGGTGCCTCATACGCCGATGAAATCGCGAAGAAATGCGCAAACTGGGTCAACCAATCAACAACTACATATCTGCAATCCATCCCTGTCATGCACTTTCGAGTTTCGACAAACCTATGATGAAATCCATCGACACATTCTTCCACTTATATTATGGAATGAATAAATGTTGCAATAATCATGTAGGATTAGTATGCTATGACTTGTTCTAATGACAAGTCATACACCCCCTCACATGTCACAACACATCATCCTTCAGGCCCTTCCATGAGAACCTCTCTCTGATTTGCCAGTAAGTTTTGAGGTATCCATGACACCCTAACAAATGTTCAAGTACACAGGGTACTCCCAAAAGACCGAACACCTAGAGCAACCACTTCACACAAAAAGATCACAGATCAATACACCGATGTTTGTCACGTGGTTAAAACCCTCGAGAGGGAAACAGTCCACAGCCCCAGCCAAATAGCTACTTGGAGCAATTTATTATGCAAAAGAAAGAAAGTTACATGAACTTCTCGTAATCGATCAACTAGCCAAGGACCCTCCATGCTCTTTAAATAGAGATCATGGACCAATCGAATGTTAAGCCACGAATCAATGGTAGGTATGATCTAAGAGAAGTTGAACCGTCAAATCACTTTATGTCTAGAGCATATCGTGACCATCGAATTAGAATATTTACAAATGCATACTAATGCATACTAAAGAAACACACTTTACCTAACAGATATATTACACAAGTTGATCTTAACTAACTCCTAAGTGTCTGAATATCCTAACATCCCCCCTTAAGAACAACTTGGGATAGGATTGAAGGATTTACAAAAGTGACACTATTAGGAGAAGGAAGAAGGCATTAGAGCCTATCCCCCCTTAAAGACATATTGCTGAACTCCTAACATAGATCGAAGTTTAGAAAACTTCGCTTCTGTAAGAGACTTGGTGAAGATGTCTACAACTTGATCATCTGTAGGGCAATAGAGCATTTCAAGAACACGATCATGAACAAGATTTCTGATGAAGTGCATGTGTAGCTCAATGTGTTTGCTGCGTTGATGTAGAACCAGATCTTTGGCAAGCTTGATGGCACTTTGATTGTCGCACCAAAGTGGAGTAGGCTGCTGCTACTCGAATCCAAACTCTGAAAGGATCTGCCGAAGCCATAAAGCTTCCTAACTAGCATTAACTACGGCTCAATATTCTGCTTCTGCTGAAAAAAGAGCAAGAGCTTGTTGTTTCTTACAAGCCCAAGTGACAGGTCCAGATCCCAGATTGAAAACATAACCTGCAGTAGACTTTCGATCATCAAGATCGCCGACCCAATCTGAATCAGTGAAACCAACCAACAAAGGTTTCTCCCTTGTACTGTAATGAATCCCAAACTGAATTGTACCTCGAATATATCGAAGTATTCTTTTTCCTGCTTTCCAGTGACTTTCATGAGGAGTTTGCATATAACGGGCAACACAACCAACGGCAAAGGAAAGGTCAGGACGGGAATGAGTCAAGTATAAAAGACTACCAACAAGCTGACGATACAAGGTGGCATCTACTTCAGGGGAAGTATAAGTGGCAGAAAGTTTGACTCCAGACTGGAAGGGAGATGGGGCTAGTTTACAATCTTCCATGTGGAAGCGACGAAGAAGGTCACAAGCATACTTAGACTGGAAAAGAAAGATTCCTTCTTTGGTTTGCAAGACTTGGAGACCAAGAAAATAATGCAAATGTCCTAAGTCTGACATTTCAAAATTTTGCTTAAGACTGGATTCCACATGGGATATAAGTTTAGGGTCACTACCAGTGAGGATAAGATCGTCAACATAAAGAACAAGTATGATGAGATGGTTTCCTACTTTCTTGGTATAGACATTGGAGTCAGAATGGCATCTAGAAAAACCAGTATCAAGGAGAAAGCTATCCATTTGGGCATACCAAGCTCTAGGAGCTTGCTTAAGGCCATATAAGGATTTCTTAAGGAGATAGACAAGGCTAGAGTTATCCTGAACATATCCAAGAGGTTGTTCCATGTAAATTTCCTCATGTAAATCACCATCTAAAAAGGCAGACTTGACATCCATTTGATGGACTTCCCAATTATGTAAGGCTGCAAGGGAAAGAACAAGGCGGATGGAATTCATTTTTGCGACAGGAGCAAAGGTTTCATTGTAGTCAATCCCTTCAACTTGGGAAAAACCTTTGGCAACTAACCTTGCCTTAAGTCTTTCAACACTTCCATCTGATGCATACTTAGTTTTGTAGACCCATTTACATCTGAAAAGTTTTCTTCCTTTTGGAAGAGGAACAAGATCTCAAGTATCGTTCACCATTAAGGAACAATATTCTTCATCCATAGCTGCATCCCAATCTGGATTTCCTGAAGCTCTGCAAAAGTTTCTGGATCATGATTCTCGGAAACTTGAGCCAAAAGAGAAAAGGCTCGCTGAAACTGAGAACGTGTTCGACGTTGATCTCTAGGATCACCGGCAAGATCACCAACTGCTTCACATGTTGAACGAACTCATCGAGGAAGCATTGGTGCTGGTGCAATTGGAGGAACATGAGCAGGCGGAGGTGGATTTTCATCCTCACTGTCATCATCAGAAACTGTAGTTGGAAACCTGTCAAGGAAGTTGGAAGAAGAAGAAGGCACAATCGTCGAATTAAACTCGCAGGCCAAAGATGGCACACCTACCAAGTTAGGCTCGCACGCCAAGAGATTTCCATCAAATTTAACATCTCTTCTAATGATTATATCATGTGAATGGAGCTAAAGAAGTCTATAACCTTTTACATCTTCAGAATATCCAACAAATATGCACTTTTCACTTTTAAGCTGCAATGCTTTCCGTTTTTCATCTGGAATGTGAGCCCATGCTTCACAACCAAACACACGAAAGTGACTTACATCTGGTTTAATTTTACTCCATGCTTCTTCCGGTGTTATACCTTGTAAAACTTTCATGGGTTTGCGATTAACTATGTAATTTGCACAATGTATGGCCTTAGCCCAATATTGAAGACTTAGTCCCTTAGATTGAATCATACAATTAGCCATTTCTTTAAAAGTGCGGTTCTTCCGTTCAGCTACACCATTTTGTTGTGGTGTATATGGAACAATGTGTTGTTGTTGGATTCCTTGTTCAGTGCAGAAAGTAGTAAACTTGTTCTTAACATATTCTCCTCCATTGTCAGATCTTAACTTAATAATTTGATGGCCAAATTGTTTTTCAACAAGGGCCTTGTAGGCCAAGAACATGTTAAATACTTCGCTCTTAAGTTTTAGGAAGTAAACCCAAGTGCGTCTGGAGTAGTCATCAATGAAAGTTAAGAAATATTTGATACCAGAAAAGGATGCAGATGGAAGAGGACCACACAAGTCATCATGCACAAACTCCAAGGAAACCGAGGCGTGCCAAGAGGCACGTTTGTCAAAACTGTCCCGATGATGTTTTCCGAGTACACAACCAAAACAAACACCATCCTTGCAAGATACCATCGGAAGACCAGTCACCATATTGTCTTTACATAGTTGTTGCAATGAGCGATAATTTAAGTGACCAAATCGCTCATGCCAAAGTTTGCTCAAGTTATCACTATGAGCAACAAAAACTGAAGGAAAAGGTGATGACCCAAAGTTGTTAAATTTGTACAACCTGGTAATATCATCAACAGTTCCAGTAGCAAGGACATTTTGAGGATTTTTAAAATCCTTGATTACAACTTGGTGAGGTGTAAACGTCACAATTTTACCTTCACCTAAATGAGTAATTTGATAGACTGATAACAAATTGCAGGAAATTTTTAGAACACATAGTACATCGCTGAAATGACCATTTTCTACTGGAACTGTTCCAGATCCTACAACACTTAGAGATCTATCATCACCAACAAATATTTGTTTGGTGTTACATTCATGCATAGTAGAAAAGATGGCTTGATCCTTAGCCATATGATAAGATGCTCCAAAATCAATGAGCCATTCAATTGAAGTAGAAGAAGAAGATGCAGTATAAGAGTAACCAGAAGCACAAAGTGCATGTCCATGACAGGTAGATTCTGAAGACGAATCTAGGCTGATGTGGTGCTTCGTCATTGTTGCTTCCAAGGCTGCCATCTTCTTGAAACACTTAGATTCATCATGATTATCTTTCCCACAAAAATTGCAATGACGCTCACTCTTCTTTCCTTTTGGCTTGGATCCTTTGTCATTTTTTAAAGAAGTAGCTGACTGAGAGGGTTTGGGACCCTTGTTGTTTGGCTTATTATTGCGAAAATTTTGTTTCTTGGGAGGCTTGGACTTTTCTTTCTGTTGGGACAATAAAGCTTTCTCAAATATATCTGCATTGTTAATTATTCCAAGATGAATGAGCTTATCTTGCTCTCTAATTAAGGAATCACAAAATGATTCAAGACTAGGCTCTTGATAGCTAGCTGCAGTCAAGGATTCTTTCATGGAGTAGAATATAGATACAAAAACAGAATATGCAGGTCCAAGTTTGGAAAGAATATGATAAATGCATTGTTTGTCTTTTTTATTAATCTTGCATTCTGCACATAAGAGTCTAAGAGTTTTATACTTAGATAAATAGTCTTGAATGCATGAAAAATCATTTGGATTCAAAGAAATCAACTCATTCTCAAGTTGATGACCCTGAAGTTCATTGTGTTTACCAAACACAGATTCCAACTTTTCCCAAGCTTCATCAAGTTCATCAATTCCAGATATGTAGAATCGCAAATCAGTAGAGATTGACATCCCAATCAATCCACGAGCTTCATCACATCTATTTGCCCATTTAATTTTCTTATCATCATCAGTGGGTTTTGTTTCTTTCCCTGAGGTTATCCTGAAAAGTCCCCTACTTCGCAGAACATCCTACATACGAGATTTCCGTGAAAATTAGTTAAAACTTATAAGTATAATATCACAAGGAGCGGCCATACTGTAAAATAATGACTGAAAGAATAGAAACTAACTATCTAGATGCAAAGAGCTCGAAATAATATGCGGTTTAAAAAAAAAACGGGACTGAAAACTGATTCTGGATGATGAAGTTATACTTGATCAAAGAAAATGTTGAAGATGTCCCCAATAGTGACGTAGCAGATATTAACTTGACCAACTAAAAAAAAGAACCCCCCTCTTCCCAAGATCAACCTTTGACAATCACTTTACAATAAATTTGCTTTTAAGTAAATCACTTTTGTAGAATAAGTGATGTTCACTTTTACAATAATATTACTTTAAATAGTGCAGCAATAAATTAAAAGACTCAAGTGACTCACTTTTTATTTTATTTTACTTAAGTGAGATGCACTTTTACAATAAAGTAACTTGAAAATAGAAATTGCATGCACTAAAAAGTAGCTTAATAAGACTTGAACTCAAGACTTGTTAAGGAATGAAGCAACTTTGGACCAAGCGAGTTAAGTTTAAAAGGTACGTAAAAAAATGGAAAAAGGAAGGGGGCTTTTTTTTTTTTTTTACTCTTCTCTCTCGTTTTCCGTGCTTGCCTTTTTTTTTTGCAAATCACAAAAAAAAACGAAAAACAAAAACAAAAAAACCTTTTTTTTTTCACACAATGGAGTTAGATCTTGGTTAGTTTACCCAGAAAGTCTACGTTTCCAAGTTTTCTCGTTGTTTCTGATTTGTCGTGATCGCACAAGATGCACGGCAAAGAGCATACGTAACCGAGAAGACAAGAAAAAAAATTTCTCTTTCTGTTTCTGATTCGCCGCAATCGCACAAGGTGCACGGCAAAGAGCATACGCAACCAGAGAAGGTAACAGTCCAAGACTAAAACAATAAAGATCTAATAATAAAACTAAAAAAATATCAGAGATTTAAAAAAAATTAAACAAATCCGTCACTGTAAAATTATACCTTCAGATTTGCCGATATGAGTGTTTCTGGATCAAACGGAAACGGTTTTGGTGAAACGAAAACTATTTCCCAATGGAAACGACGCTCCGAACGCAAAGGAACAGCTCCCACAGGTCACAAATGCACAGAAACTCCAGAACCAAAATCCCTTTCAAAAGTTTCGACAACACCAGTTCCAGATCTTGATCAAAACCGAAAGCGGCTCTTCATAAACGCTCTGATACCATGTTCGGATACACAGGGTACTCCCAAAACACCGAACACCTAGAGCAACCACTTCACACAAAAAGATCACAGATCAATACACCGATGTTTGTCACGTGGTTAAAACCCTTGAGAGGGAAACAGTCCACGGCCCCAGCCAAATAGCTACTTGGAGCAATTTATTATGCAAAAGAAAGAAAGTTACATGAGCTTCTCATAATCGATCAACTAGCCAAGGACCCTCCATGCTCTTTAAATAAAGATCATGGACCAATCGGGTGTTAAGCCACGGATCCATGGTAGGTATGATCTAAGAGAAGTTGAACTGTCAGATCAATTTATGTCTAGAGCATGTTGATGAAATTGTCATTGATGCCAACGTGGACTTGCAATGGCCCCACAGGAAGTCATTGATGCCACCAAGCCCCACCTATAGTGCCTTGACCCCTTACAGAGTGGGTTTGCACCTTGCAGTGCCTTGGATCCCAAACAGAGTGGGTTTGTGCCTTGAAGCACCTTGTACCCGGTTGACAAGGTCCATGTACCCACAAGCTTGGATCTTGATGCCACCACCTTGCTGAAGATGTTGAAAACCCTGCTGATAGCGTTGAAGACCCTGGAGATGGTCCTGAAGACCTTACAAAAGTTGGAGAAGCCCTAGATGGGTTGAAGAAGCATTAATGACCCATTTTGTGGTCATTCATGCTCTGATGGTGTCATGGTACCCCAGGAGAAGACCTAGCAACCCCACAGGTGATATCTTGACCCTTGGAGGTCTCCTGGTGTGGTTGAGGTTGATAAAGAAACCCTGAATAAGTCCTTCGACCCACACTTGGTGAATTAATGGTCCTTGTACCCTAGAAGATGGTTTGTACACTTATTTTGGGTTTTGGTAGCTTGATGATGATATGGCACCTTGATGATGGGGTTCTTGGTCATACATGTCATGGTGATGGAGTCCTTGATGAAGCCCTTGTGGCTTGATGAATACTATGATGAAACCTCTTGGAGCACACCCGGATAATCTCTTAGAGCACACCCTTGCATGTGGTGGTCTGGCTTCTTGAACCCACACACCATGGTAGATTGAATGTGGTAGCTTGGCCCATGGAGCCCATGATGATGGTCTCATATATGGTAACATGAATCTAGAAGTCCTCTTGCACTTGAAGCTCTTGAATTGTTATGGGACTTTTAAAGACTTTGGTGATAGTTTGATATATGGTGTTGAATCCCTTATACTTGTTCTTACATGAGTTAATGAAGTTCTTTGCAAGATTAAGAAGTCTTCACTTGATGTGGGAACTTTACTTTTTAAAGCCCACATACTTGGTGAAACTTGTAACACTCAATGGTCACATGATGGATATTTGATGAAGACGTGCCCAGCAGTAGCATACTAAAGTTAATGTCAAGCAACACTCCTACAAAATGTGGATGTATTGTGTGAAACCCTTCAGACAAGTCGACCCAACAGAAGGTCAAAACTTAAATATTAAAAAAAACACTTACAAAGTCAGCTCCAAAATAAAAATTAAAATTAAAAATAAAATCTATATCAAACAGGTCGGCCCAGATTAATATTTCATTTTTTATATTGAAACAAGTATAAATACCAGTGAAAAGGCATTCAAAATTAGGTGTATGTAATTCGATTTTGCTCTGAAATTCGGATGTACACTGAGGCAGCAGCAGGAAATCGAGTGAAAAATTTGTGGGTGTAATTTGAACTCTGATTTTCGTGGGTGAGCAGACTAAGGCAACAAGAGCAGTGTGAGTGAGGCAGCGAATTAAGGAAAAACACAGCAGCACCAGTCTTATTTTTTTTTCTCTTTTCTTCTCTGATTTTCGGTGATTGACAGGCCCTAATTTATGTAGCAGTGACTAAGGAAATCTGAAGTGTATGGTCATCTTCCTCAGCACTTAAATCTTCCACAAAACATTTTTTCTTTGCAACCCTAACTTTGCAAACGAGGGTTACAACAGGAGTAATTTTGGGCTTATTTGCAACAGCCAAGTGACTGATATTTTAGGTAAAGAAATAGTTCATTTTCATAGAGAAATTTAGGGCTTGAAAGGGTGAAATCGGTTTGCAGCAGCAACACCTTTTTACCTAGGGCTCCTCGACAGTACAACCCTAAATGTATAGCAGCAGCAAAGAAAAGTATGTACCCTAACTTATGGCAACAGTAAACAGTCCAAAAATAGCAGACATCCACAAGCATACTTGCAGCAGACATTCATGACAGCAGCAACAATTTTTCCTTGTAAAATGGTTACTCTGAAGAAACAATGACCTAGGGTTTTGAAGGTAACCCTCTATCCCAGTTACAGTCCAAACACTGATAGTCATACACAGTCCTCAGTCCAAGGTTGCATACACAGTCATTGTTTAGGCATGATCGTGCTTGATGGAAAGAGTTTGGTTTGGACATCTGCACAACATCATGATGATGACAAGCATGAAGTATTGACAATCCTTGATGACAGTTGATTGGTTAAAGTGACACAAAGTGCATGCACAGCTTGAGAAGAAAACCTTCAGTCTGAGGTAATGCTTAACATCTTAGGTATGTCTATTAATACTTGACTAATGTATGCTTGGGGTTAAAAATGTTATCTCATTGGTACTTTGTGTTGGAATTGTGAGAAGTTGTGAAGAGGTTGCATGGGTCTATCTTAAGTCTACATAGAAGAGAAATTAACATCTGACATCAGTTGTGGGGTTGAACATCGGCGAGACTGCTCAAGAACAGTTCAAGAAACAAATAGAGTCAAGAGTTACTGTAGTTGAGATAGAGATTGAATATTGTCTGAAAAGGGTAAGTTGATAATCCTGACAGTGACAAACTAGAGTATTTGATGAAGTGGCAAGATGATAGACACCTACAGTAGTATGGCATCCATCATCATGAAGACAAATTGATGACAGTACTTACACAGTGAGAAGCTTGACAGATTGAATATGACAGTGATTATATGGCAGTAATGCACCTACAGCTGAAGACATGATGCCGGTGGACAGAATGTTGATATGACATAGATTGCTTGTGATGAAGACATGATGTTGGTGGACAGAATGCTGATGTGACAGAGATTGCTTGTGATGAAGACATGATACTGGTGGACAGAATGCTGATATGACAGAGATTGTTTGTGATGAAAACATGATGCTGGTGGACAGAATGCTGATGTGACAAAGGTTGCTTGTGACGAAGACATGATGTTGGTGGACAGAATGCTGATATGACAAAGATTGCTTGTGATGAAAACATGATGATGGTGGACAGAATGTTGATGTGACGGAGATTGCTTGTGTATGATGACATGAGTATGGTAACACAAGTATACTGTATTGTAAATGCAAGCTAGTCTTGCATCTGAGGTTAAGATACCTCAAACCCTTCTTAGCAGGGTCTAAGAAAACCAGGCTGGGTCCTGGATGAAGAGTAGGTGCTCTTTGTATTAGCAGGTGGTGATTTTACCTCACGGTTGTAGCCGTTCCAAAACAAATACAAAAAGATTACAAAATCATATGGTGTTGTGTTCTCTTGTGTTATGGTTCTTGTTATGACTCCATGATTCAGATGCTTATGATTTATAAATGACGAAGTGGTATATCTTTATGAAATGATTATGTAAATAGTAGAATAATGCATTGATGAATTAGTTGTTAATTGTTAAAATTGAAAAAGTAATAAATACTGCACACACAGATTCACCCCCCCCCCCTCTCTGTGTGCCTGGTGTGTCTAACAAAGCATATCGTGACCGTCGGATTAGAATATTTACAAATATATACTAATACATACTAAAGAAACACACTTTACCTAATGGATATATTACACAAGTTGATCTTAACTAACTCCTAAGTGTCTAAATATCCTAACACCAAAGGTGGATCATGCATAGCCCTCATAAACTCCCCCCTAAGTGTGGACTCGAGGACTAGATATATGCAATCTTTGTAGTATATAATGTCATCCACCACTCTGTACTTGTCATCATGAATGTGGCCATACATCAACTCACAAGCAAAGCTATTCTTGGAATATTCCACCAAAACATGTGACTTCCAATCAGCCAAAATCTCTATGAGCCAATCCAATATGGCCTAGATCTTCTCCTGATGCACCAGGCTACCAGCACACCCTTCTATCTCATTTGGATCTAATGGTACCCGGAATGCAAGTCAATTTCAGAGAGTTATATTGCACCATGAAGCTCATCTATCAAATCGATCATGGGTAAGCCAAACTCAATGGTATGCTCAAAGCCTATGTCAAGAGTTCTCCCTAGAGGAGTCTCTCCAAATCCTTGGTCATGCTTGCTCAACTATGACTGAAGGTCTACTTGGTAAGGTTGGTATCTATCTGAAGGCTTCTTGATAGCCTATCCCTCCAAGGTCATTGTGTGAGGATCCTTCCAAAAAGTGTAAAAGCTATTACACTATCAACTCTGCTTCGTTTAGCTCTCAACACATTTCAAAAAGATGCCCACAATGGTTCTATTCAATGCAAAGGACCGAGATTTATGAGTCAAGCCTCATGGCCAAAGCCCACAACTCAGGGTTCATTGCTAGGACAAAAAGCAAGTTTCATGTACGCTCTTCAAGTGCGATGCTCAATCAAAAATCGACGCCTTCTAATACCACGAAGCCACTCCTACACCATTGATCTACCTTTCTACACACAGCAACCATCGATTTGGTTTTTGAACGCTCAACGACCGTCGATGCTCTGTGTATAAACTTCATTTGTCTTCTGCACACCCAAACCATGAATTTACCCTGTGAGCAATTTAACAATAGTACATGTATATCTATGTGTATAAACTCAAACAGACATCAATTCCTATCGACCAGCAAGTTAATTTCTTCTAAATGTTGATACATATCCCATATAATAACAAAGAAATGAACCTGTTAAGTCAAAATACAAAATTGCAATCATATTCCACAATTACGGAAATCCATGCTTTATTTATAAAGATCTCATCAAAACTTGAAAAATACAAAAAGACCAAATACAAACAGAGGTTTTTTGGCTCTGTGTATGCTCCAAAAACCAAGTTCCGAGCTCCTCCCTTTTGGTCTAGTTTTCAAGCTTTCTCTCACTACCCAAAAACTATCTAACTAGCTAATTGAAACTGTATTAAATAGATCTTCGGTTATGTTTCTTGATCCTACATAAAGGAACATATTCCTTATTGAACTTCAACTAACCCCTATGACTCACTTGACAAATCACTAACTAATTACTATAATCACTCCACTAACTACTAACTCTATTCTAACTAATACATGTGGAAGGACCGAGAGAGTCCTTATCCACCCTCTATTTAGCTTTTACAAGAAATAAGAGAAATTACATAAGAGAGACCCTAGGTCTCCTTGAAATTCCATATGACATAGAGAAGTCATAAATGACTTCACTTAGGCAGTCTATGCCCCTGCATCACTTCTTATCCTGCGTACTCATTCCACTAGTGTCATCTAAACTTGGATCCCAAATTGACGTGTCCACATATGTAATATACCCATTCCCCCAATCAGCGAATGCATACACTTCCCTATTAGTCGGTCTATAAGGTATATGCTCAACTATCTCATATGTAGCTATGACTTGAGCCTTCATTGGGCTCTTCAAAAGAGGTGGCTCATGATCCCCATGATGCAAACTATGTGTACAATCAAAAAAAATTGAGTCATACCTACCTTCAAGCCCATGCAAATCAAAATGCTCCTCATGCTTGACCATCCCAAGAGTCTCTTCCATCAAATGTTGAGTACCACTAACATCCTCCTTTGTTATGGCTGCCCTAGATGATTGAGTCTCTATTGTGGATGATGAAAAATGTGCCAAGCTCATCAACCTGATTTTTCTATTCTTGAAGGGCCATTTGAGTGCTCTTCAAAGAATCCTTGGTAACCTCAAGCTTATGGGTAAGCTTCGCAACTTCCTATTTTCTCCCTTTTAGTGCATCAAAATAAATCTCATCAAGCATAAGAAGATGGTCTCTATTTGAAAGTAGGTGTAATCACCACCAATGCTTCTCTAAGTGCTTGAAAATCTGTAGGGGAAAGTTCTCCTACAAAATTCTATGTGTCCCTAGAGGCTCTTCCTTCCAACAACAATTTGCCATCAACTTATGAGTATCATCAAAATGTTTTATGACTGCAATAGTCATGTCTTTGCTTGCCTTCAACTGCCCTGCCATATGATGGGACTCATGGAAACTATCATCTTCATACAAACTTTTTTATTTGGATTCATAGTCATGCTTCCCAAAATCAGCTCCATCTTTGTCATCCTTCATGCATAACTTAGCATTCAAAGGAAGCTTATCCAACACCAAATATTTATCATGTTTAGGTATTACCACACCCAAATCATCATAATCACCATATGTGCAATCACCATGCCCATCATAAACACCAGTGTTATCAACCTCAGAGGATAGCTCTAATGGTGTATTGGATGATGTTTCGTTAACCTCATTGCCCACCTCCTCAAAATGAGTAGATGCGTGTACTTCCAAAAAGTCATCCCGAGGTTCTATCAAACTTCCCTCATGAGATGAGGCATCCACGCCGCCAACCATTTCAGATTTCAACCCCTCTTTCTTCTTCTCAACTAATAAGTAAGGCTCCAAACACTTAAGGTGCTCTAACAATGTTGTTAGATTCTTCTAATATTCTTCAAAAACTTGTAACAATTATGTCAAGAGTTCCTAAGTTGTGTTCATCTTTCTTAAGCCCTAAATACAAGCCTTGATACCAAGTTACCTGCTTAAATGGAAAGGTCCAAGTGCTGGTCACTTATTGATAACAATCTAAAAACATATTTTCAGTGTTTTCCCCTCGGGCTGGCAGGATGCGTAGCTTTGATACCGCTGTAATATCCCACTTACTGCTAATATGAATTTTACGTTAAATGATTTTGTTATTTTGAGTTGAGAGCTTCAACAAACAGTTTGACTTAAATGCTATGACGCTCCTGTAGCAATACCCTCTCAATTCTGCTAATATGAATTCAAATTTACAATTGTTATCTTAGTGTTCTTGGTTCAATCCTTTTGTCAAACAATTGGCAAGCTCTGCTAGAATACCCTTGTAGGATGTGACTGAATCTTTTTGTGCGATCTTGGTACAATGTGACCCTAATTTACGAGAACGATTGAATCGCACCAAATTGAAATCTGACTACACGGGAATGATCCAGATGATGAAAGATGATAAACGGACCACTAAATGCATCATATAACTCCTCTAAACCATTGAAGCTCATTGTTAACATCAAATTGCCCCTTTGATCAGGCTAACATAAACCTTTAAAGTCATCCCCAACTGCAAAGCAAGGGAACTCAAAAATGGGGACATTACAAAAGGGTATCTTTCATTGGAGTGATCTTTTAGATTTGAACCCACTTCAAATCAATAGATCTACTCTTCAAGCATCCAGATCTAGTTATTCACATCCTGATCTACTCCTTTTGGGTCCACTTCATCCATAATTGCATAAACCCTAGGTGGATATAATTTGGGTATTTCTCATTTAGACAAAATCTATCTAGATCTACATTATTAAACTCATTGGGGTATAAATCACCCTAAGTTGAGCAATTTTCCATTACCTTAAGCCTCCCCAACTTAGCCTAAACCACACCTACCACAATCATTTTCTAGATCTAGATTTACTTACTCACTGTTCAGCTTACACATCATTTGTTTATCCATTAAAGTGTCTTGAGTAGGTTCGCTAGCCCTCATAGGCTAGTAGGGTCTCCCTCTTGATCATTCTACAGTTTGATCTAAAGTGACAAGAGCCCATCCGGTATGACAACTACCTTTCATTAGTAGTGGACGAGACCCTTGCGGTGTCACCGATTAGCTACCTCACCTCTACCATCCTGGATAGAATACCTTTAGTGGGTAGCTACACCTAGTGTGATGACAGGACCCTGTCTGATTGGGCACCTTGGTCTTGGAGGAACAGATGCAGCAAGAAGCAAAAGCCAGGAATGGGGAGCACGCAGGATTGGTCCAGTGTTATCAGAACCGGCCCGGAACCGGCAAAACCGGCCGGTCTGACCGGTTCACAGGGTCAGCCGGTCCGGTTCCTTAAAAAAATTTGCAAAACCGGAAAAAAAGTCCAAACCGGCCTCTGAACCGGCCGGTTCCGTACGGAACCGGCCAGTTCAGAGGCAACCGTACGGCCGCGAGCTGGGGACCACGTTTTTTTAAAAAAAATTTAAAAAAAACAAAAAAACACCTAAACAACTACACCTAACCTAACCCTAAGCCTATCCTAACACTATTTAAAGACCCCCCCACCCCCTACATTTCTCACACTATTCATTGCAATCAGTTTGGCAATCTTGAGAGCACAGTTCGTTGGGCAGTTGTGTGGTCTTTTGCAGCTGAGTTTTACCGGTGGTTTCCAAGAACTTGTTGGGCATAGTCAAGTGTGTATTGCAGCAAGGATTTGGAGGAGATTAGAAGCATCATATTTTGCAGCACGTTTGGAGCTATTACGTGGACTGTTTTGGAGGTTATTGAAGGCTTTTGTGCAGAATTTGTGGACTGTTATCACGGACCAGCATCCTCTTTTTCTCTTGGCATCTTTTCTTCATTTCTTCTTCTCTCTCAAAGGTATGTCAAGTCACAGCTTTTCTCTTTAAATTTTGTTTTCCTTAGTTAAGAAGTTATTAATAAATCATAGGGTTTTATTTCCAGCTTTTGTTTGAACTTTGCCATGGCTCCAAAAGAGAAGAAGGATGCGGCATGGCTTCATTGCCAAGTGGATGATGGTGGAAA
>LPNX010562878.1:73158-86883 GCA_001517045.1 Pseudotsuga menziesii
ACAATTTTTCCAATTGCTTGGAGAAAAGTATTGAATTCCATGTCCAAAGGTATTGAAGGAACCACCATCGAAGACTCTTAATATTCATTCTTCATGTTAATCTATAAAGAAGAATAAATCTTGCACCCTCATAAAGGATGAACATCTTGCACATAAGTGTCATTTCCTTCATCTACTTTAGTTTTGCATTCCATAGAGGAGGAAAAGTTTGATGCAAGGATGCTTTTTAAATTCGGGTTTGAAATGAGTGACTTCGATTGAATTTGGGTAGCTCCATAGGTGATGATAGCATGGAAATCATTAAGCTTAACAATTATAAAATGTGAGCCCCAACTAACCTAAAATTTTGTCATCCCTCAAAATTTTGCAAAAATAAAAATATAGGGGGGAATTTGCAATAGATTCCAACCCTTTATTGTTCTCCTTTTTAATCCATTGGATCTTATTAAGTTTGGGTTCATGAGTCCCAGTTGAAATTCAAAATGTGTTGGAAAGGTCACTCCTAAGGCTAAGTCATTTATAAAAAATTATTATTTGAAGTTCTAAAAAAGGGCATTCTTATTTTAGATTTTTTTTTAAATATACCACAAGCTCAAAAAGAAAGTCCCTTATGGACTTTATATATATATATATATATATATATATATATAAGATTTTTAAATTCTTTAATAAACGAAAAGTACTCTTCCCAGCCAAAAATTTGCATGGATCGCTTGTCCTAGTGTGGGGCCGCAAGAGACTTTGTCAATCATAATTCATAATTCCTATTCCGATCTTTACTCTGCACCAAATCATCTTCAGTCCCAACTCCGTGAAACATTTGATTACGCAAATTTCGCTAAATTTGCAAGAGGCGTGTAGAAACGAAACTACTGGTTGGAACTCCACGACGGATCATTTTATCTCAATCCTCCATTCTTACACGTCGCTGACCACCAGCACAAACCCTAAAGAAAACACAATTGCTTGCTTGGCACGGCCGCATTCTATTTTTGTTACAAACCCTAAGGGTTATAATTTGACTCATTAGGTACTCAATTAAACCCCATGTGTCCTAATTTGGCCGGTTGCATCCTTGTTTCTTTTCTTCTTGAACCCTAGCAGGCCAGGCTCTTTCTTTAGATCATTCTCTGGCTGGCTAGTTAACCCTAAAATGTGCACAAAAGCGAAATACCGTGTCATGAAAGTTCCAGAGAAGTAGGTCAACAGAACAATTTCTTGCATTCCACGCACACGTGTCATATTCGTATTCAGATCCAGTTAATTAAAGAGTCTTAGCTTTTACATTCTTGTCGGTCAATTTAGTCGGTAGTTGTTTGCTTAGCCAATAATTAACATTTTCCCCGATGTTACATGGCAACTTACATATTCGGTTGTGCCAAACCATGGCCCTGCGACAATTTGTTTTTTCGACATCCAAACAAATTCAGGTAACGAAATCTACTGGTATGTGCCATGCGCTTCCCGTGTTTGCTTGATGATGAGGAACTAACAATTCCATAAAGTTGTCGTTGTTTCAATATCTCTGGGAGAACCAGATCAACGTCTGCTAATTCCATCAGTTACGATTCACAGCCATGCCATCCTTGGAAGAGCTCATTCCCTCAAAAGAAGATAGAGATTTTCAACCCTGTAAGTTTTGTGTAGAATTTGGGTGGAAAAATATGAACTAGAATCACAGAAAAAATGTTGAAAGGTCAAATCGTAAAATGGCCACTGTGTTCAAGAAGCCTTGAATTCTGTTGATTTCCTATTTATGCTAGTCTATAAAAAAAACTTGCATATTTGTATAACATTATAAATTTATAATAAAATATAAATAAACTATTCTCACAACAATGATATTAATTTATAGTCTTATAAGCTATTATTTCTCATTTCCTATTTATGATAGTCTATAAAGAAACTTGCATATTTTTATAACATAAGTCAAGAATATTACTAGAAGTATGTAAGGAAGCTTGAATATGCTTGTTTTATGCTACATTGCAATAACCTATATCGTATTTAAATGGACATTTTTTAATTCATTTTAGTTTTAATTTCTTTCAAATTGTAATTATATTTGTTTTATCATATATTTTTATAGCAAAATTATCCTATTGCTATATATTTTCAATCTCTTCTTAGGAGGCAGGTACTAAGCAACTTTGTTGCTTATTCCACTTGTTTATGTTTCTGACATTTTGATTTTTTATTTTTTAAAAGTTATTAAATTTTATGTCGGCTTAACCATTGTTATGTTGGAATTTTGTGTTATATAGTATGTAATTTGATAACATTTTTCTATAGTGTTTGGGAATGTAACTTAACCTTCCAACATTTTTTTGTGTAATGTTACATAATCTAAGGTCACAATATCTTTTATATATTGGGTTGTAAAAAAGTCATTTGACGCAATCATTAAGAGGTGAAGTACTATTATAAATTATAAGGCTGTTATATAGTATAATTTAGAATATTAAAAGTATATATTTGTTTTAATTCGTTTTGGACAATTCCTAAAACTTTGTAAATAATTTTTAAAAAACACTAAGAAGGTTGAAGATGAAAATCATTTTCTCTTAGAATGTGTTATGTATACTTGCATTATAATGCTTCTCTTACATTTTTTTGAGTACATAAATAAAATTACAATGAAAATCAAGTGATTTCTTACATTTTTTAAGGTTTGATAAACCAAAATTGGTCTTAGTGGATGTTGATAATCATCGTCATAAAAGTAAAGGAGCATTATAGTTTGCACCCAAATTTCCTAAATACGAGGGATCACCTTGGGATGAAATTGATGTGATCTAGTGTTTAAATTGTACTTTTATTGTTAATAGTCTTCAATGGCAAATTTCGAGGGTTTAGATTTTTGTAGTTGGATTCAAAGTGAATTTTTGTTTAAAAAAATGTTGGAAAGAGGGGTGGTTTGAATGTCCTTTATCCCACATGTATAATTATTGATGGAATCAAAATAAGAAGAAGAGGTGAAACAGAATATAATGGAACATCAACGTTAATCACCACCTGCTCTTCTAAAGGTAAACAAGTGCATTTCTCATTTCTTTGTTAAGGAGTAGACACAAACAACACATTAAACGTTGATTACAACTATAATAACAATAGTATAAAAATAATCGTAGTAATTAAATGTGTAAATAAACAATATGCTATAAGAACATAGCAATTACCCTGCATACAAAGAATGCTAGTGGTAAGAAAAACATAATAACCAAGAAGAATAGGAAGATATCACACTATATGATCAATAAATGATTATACAAAATGTAAAACACATGTTGCATATATGAAATATGGAAATGTACAATGGTTATCCATATACTACTATAAATCCCCTTTCTTCCAAGGCCTAATTTATTTTCAAATCCCATAAATCAATAAGTTTACTATTATTGGTAGTTAGAGTGATGGTGTTAACGTGGCCTATATTTTGTTTGTGGATAAGACCTTTCCCCTTTCATAACAATAGTCCCCATTGTTTTTATGGTCAAAAGGAAAACTGCAAACACAAGTAGGGTGAATATGTCGTTGGTGTAACACTAAACTACCATGTTAATGAGAGTTAAGCAATAAAATGTCACTTGCCCATAAAACGATGCTAACTAACATGCTACAATTAAATTGGCCATGTTGAGAATCAATGAGGGTGCATACTCCATTTGTTAATGCCAAGCATGATTGCTCTATATAAGACACACAAGTTGGTGTAGTAACCATGCTTACTTGAGATTGTGGTAGTATTGAGAATCTATTCCATGGAGTCCAATGTGAATGTACAAATGTATGAGTTGGAAAAAGCTATCACTATGAACTAAAATAAGGCGATGGTGAGTATATGTTCTAAAGAGTCAATTGTGAATGTGCATTATATGACTTACAATACATATCGATGGTGAGAAAGAGCCAAGTGTGTGGTATGCGATGTATTGCAAACCGACCACAATGTAGGGTGAGCCAATTGCATTGTGTGCAGTGCATGGTTGGGCAAGAGTGAATCATGTGAATTGGTATTGATACCACTCACTATAGTGTTTGTATCGATGACATTGAACTATGAGCATAGTATCAAGTGTATGTTGTTGATAAGACATTGTAATGAGCATGTGACTTATTATCATCATGAGGTTGCACACTTTGTTGGTATTGTTGAACAAATGATTTGAGCAATTCTTGGTTATATGATTATATGATTGAACTATGAGCATATTATCGAGTGTATGTTGTTGATAAGACGTTGTATGAGCATGTGGCTTAGTATCATCATGAGGTTGCACACTTTGTTGATATTGTTGAACAAATGCTTTGAGAAATTATTGGTTATATCATTGTGAAGCCAAAACTTCTTATCATTGAGATTATGTTGTTGCTTAAATATGTAGCTAGACTTGTTGTTGAAGTGAAGGACGTTGTCGTGGTTGAAATTCAATTATAGATTAGTTGAAGCGCAATGTCGTGTCATTAGGAGTGTGCTTGCGATTGGTGATGATGCTCAAAACATGTTGTAGGTGATGAATGAGTTGAAGGGCAGTTTGTTGTTTTTGGGACTGTGCTTATTGCTATGATGATGCTACACAACAAGTAATGTCATACTCAAACAACCTTATTGAAGGGTTGGCTTAGTTTAAGGAGATGTAGTATCCATGTGCAATTACCTCTTTTGAGATTATTGGTGTTCAATGTAATTCTCTTGTTTACACACCAACACGAGCTTAAAGAAAGAGATCCTTCATGTGTTATGGATTATGGATTACTTATTTTCTTAGTTGCCATTATTCTATAGTTACCAAAAGCATATGAGATGTCAAGGAAAAATCAAGTGCCTGGAAAGCTTGAGTTGGCATGTCAACCCAAACTTATCTCCAAAAGGAGAATTTAAAAGTTGTCAAAATAAGGGAAATCACCTGAGTTCTTCCAAATGACAATGCAATAGCTGCATTGTAGGATGTAACAAATAAATTTAGAAAGCAAAGGGTTAACAACATATTCCCCACTCTAACATAAGCCCATTTTTCTAATCATGCTTTCAATAAGTATTTTATGTTCAATTATTTAGGTCAAAATTTTATCACCATTTCGATCATTTTCATGTAGGATTATTTTTTACCAAAATTGCATTGTTAATTTCATATGGTACACTATAAGTAAAATTATAGGTTGTAATAGAGGTCTCAATTTCCTACAAAAATGTGATAAAAAACCACGTCAAAAAGCTATTTGTGAATGGCAAAATGGATTTTGCAATGAGAATTTTTTGTAAGAAACACCCTATATTTCGCGTGAATGCAATGGTGAACAAACAAAAGACAAAATATTTCAAAGAGGATTTCCCCCATCACTCCAAAGAAGGGAGAAGAACATAAGAGATTATGTAGAAGAGAGAAGAGGGTATCATAATTTCTACCCATGTAAGGGTTACAAAAATTCATTGTTTTAAGCTTTTTGTTTTTTTTTTTCATTCTAAATATATTTCTTTTTGTTTTTTCATTCTAAATATATATGTATCTCTTTAAATTTGTAGAAAAATGTTAGACTAGCCTCTAATATATAAGCCTCATTCAGAACCATACAATAGATACAGAATGGTTGATGTCAATTGGGTGTAGCTCGAGAGGGTGTGAGGAAAAGTTTTACCCTCCCTGCTCAAGTTCAAATACCACATTGTTACATTTTTGCTCTTAGTGGGAATATTATTAATTACCTATATATGATATATCCATGATGTTTTAATTATTGTGCCATTGATCTACAAGCAATGAGTGCAATTGAATTGTTTAATTGTGCAGTGGAATGGAATGAAAAATATGCAGTGAACAAGACAAATTTCACAAGAAATTGATCAGAATTGCCCAATAACATTACAATATTATCATCATTAATCCCAGCAGTATACAACAGTGTTACATAAAGAAGAATTTGAATCATGTGGATATAATTCGAATGTACCAACTCAATCCTGACTGACTGGCTAACTAGAAGTGTCTAAATCACTATCGGAGCTCACTAGTCTAACTCCAGATGTCTAATTTAGTCTATCAATCAGTTAAGCCAATTAAACTAATGAGGTAGGTGAGAATAGCCGCCTACTCCCATGCAACCATGCAATACTAGCGATAACTGAATTGAAAGACATCTAACTAAATATAATTGGAGGTTAACTTAGCTTAACTAGGTACCTACCACAACTAACTAAAGGAGGTTGTTGGTGGCACTCTGAGTGGCTCCTAAATTGTAGGGATTGGTATCAGAGGCACATAAATTGATGCATGAACATGCAGTTAACCTCTATATGTGTTCCCCACACTTTAGTGGTTGGTACTGGTGGCACCAATAGCCCAAGTGGACCCAATATCAAATAATGACTCCTAAGTTAGGCAAATGTAATCTAATAGACTAAGTATGGACAAGAGATGATTATAAATCCTAACACCCCTCCTTAATCCTAACTTGGAAAACAGTGGGCCTTGGCAACAAGGCCAAAAGTCACCCATTACAATCTAAAAGAATTAAAAAGCTGCTTAATAAACTGAAGAAATAGGGGAAAACCTCATGGTAAAAACTACCCTCATGATAAGCAGTGAATCAGGAAAATAAGCTATACTTAAGAGAAAATTTTCCTCTTTGGCTAAAAACTTGTAAAATTTTTGCTGCAATTTGTAGCACTGTGCAACAATAAATGCAATATCTTGGTTCTTCCGTGAAGCAGCATATTTAGACTGTGCATGTGAACCTCTCCAAATAAAATGATTGCGTCTGGAGGAATTTTCCTCTTTGGAAGAAGAAGAATATGCTCAACTGAATCAGGAACATAAACAACTGCAAGATGAAAATTGGACCCATGTAGAGCAACTGAGATCAACTGATGAGAGAGAAAAAGTGCTTGAGAATTCGAACCATGTGAGGAAAACCCAAGCAACTGATATATTGCAGCGTTGAACATCAAACCATGTGAGGTAAAATCATCTCCAGGTGTTAGTATCAAGTGTCAAGGTGAATGCAGAATGTGTCCATCTTTACTAGTTCTGTGAGGAGATGAGCATTTGATCAAATAGAAAGGTAGAGAATCCCTGGGATTGTGGAGAGCGAATGCTTGAGCTACATAATCTGATATAGCTTCAAAAACAACTAATGATTCACAAAATATAATATCAACAAACTCATGAGAGAAAACTGACATCAAATCCCCAACAACAATTTTGAAAGAGACTTTTGGTACTTGATATTTCACACCAAAATTGATGAGAACAGCTACAAGTATTACTAGAGGCTCATGAAACTTAAAACTCGAACCAAATAAGATCATATCAGATCCAAATAAGTTCATATCATATCCAAGAATGTGGAACAAATCCAAGTGCTCCACCGAGATGGTAGATGCACAATTTTCTCCTTCTTCAAAACTCTGAGTATTGGTGCATTCAATCATGTAGGAATTTCGCGGAAGCTCAAGATCAAAGAGAGTGAATGGATCACTCCTAAAATCTAATATTCTTTCCAAAATATCCAAAGTATTACTTTTCTGTACACCAACAACAACATTAGAGATGGAGAAATCAAATTCCTCTTCATTTTCTGAAGCAGTCACTGGTAAACTATGCACATGATTTAAAATAGAAGAATCACTGGAGAATGTTTGCATAAAATGGAAGGAGAGTTTTTGTTCAATAACAGAGATTCAAATGTCTTCTTCTGGATTAGCTATATGAGAAGATGATATATTAGAGATCTCATAAACTTCTGGAGCAGCAGGAGAAGGAGTCACTCCAAGGAGACTTTATTTAATTCAAATTAACTGTGTTGAAGATTCAACTTCTTCTTCATCTTGAACAACTTGCTTTGTTGCAAGAAAGTGCACGTAGAGTACATTCTTGAACTCATCATGCTGGATTTTAATAGAACCTCTCCTAGCAGTTGGGGTTTGGAAGTCATCTCCCATACGAATGTTAGGTCCTCCTGATAGAGTGAGAGTGGTGAAGGATTCCCTAGAGGCAACCATGTGGTTGGATGCTCCAGAATCAATCAAATAATCCTTCGATGAAGTGAGGCCTGCTTTCACAGCATAGCACCTCTCGTATTCTTTAGTTTTCTCTCCAACACCAAACATCTATGCACCTTGTGGAAGGGAAATATAGTTATGTTCAAGGAGTGTTGTCAACTGGTCGAGGGTCTTCTTCATGCACTGGCCTCTCATACAATATGGACAACTAGTATTCTTTTTCTTGGAACCCGAGGCTCCTTTGGAATACTTTTGATTCTCTTTTGGCTTTGAATCATAGGATTTGGGATCTTTCCCCTTGTGCTTCCCTTTAGCTTGCGCATTGGTTGAGCCCAACATCAGAAGAGGTTGATTCTTGGAACTTTGGAGAACTCCCATTTGAACCAACTTATCCTACTCTTGTATTAAAGACTCAACAAATCCATCTAGAGAAGGCATCTTCCAGGGATGGAAGCTCTTCCAGAATGGAAGGTAGAGATGAAGACAAACTACTCTGATCCAAGCTTACTCAGTACCGATAGGACCAGTTGCTCATCTTTCCTTTCTATTCCGCTTTGGTTACATTGCAGTGCTAGTGACTTGATTTTTGTGAAAAACTGTTGGGCTGCAATGCAATTAAATCATTCTCCAATATGTTCCCTCAAAGCTCATCTTCTTTTTCAAACAATGATTCGAGCTTCTCTCAAGATTCTTAGGAGTATTTAATCCCTCAAGATGAAAGAGGAGATCCTGAGAGATGTGAGTGCATAGGAAGACAAATGCTTCATCCAACTGATTCAAGAACTTATTTTTCTCAGTAGGGTGATGAGGCTCTATCTCCTTGCCCATTGTCATCCTAAACAGGCCAGGCTTGCACAAGGAGACTTGCATATCTGCCCTCCAATGGACATAGTTGAAGGGTGTAAGGATGCGGGGTATAAGAGTTGAGGAATCCATCAAAATTTCTTCTGAGTAGTCAATTCTTGAACAAGCTATGTAGGTACCTACATGTATCACTACAAAAACAAAAAACCATTCACAATCATGTCAGAATTAAGCCTTCCATCTTGACATCTACACTTTCTTAGGGTCCGTCGCACCTACAAATACTTCTCTTGACAAATCCAAAGTTAGCAAGGCAAAGATTGCATGGATTATGTGGAAACGCAGTTGCTTCTAGTGTACAATGGAGATCGAACAAAATTGTTGCTAGCATGAACAAGGATCTAGACCCATATTTGAATTATTGTTCCATTGATCTACATGCACTGAGTGAAATTGAATTGTTTAATTGTGCAGTGGAATGGAATGAAAAATATACACTGAAAAAGACAAATTTCATAGGAAAATGATAAAAATTGCTTAGTAAAATTACAATATTATCGTCATTAATCCCAATAGTATACAACAATGTTACATAAAGGAGAATTTGAATCATGTGGATATGATTCGAATCTACCAACTCAATCCTAATTGACTGGCTAACTAGAAGTGTCTAAATCACTATCGGAGATTCTAGTCTAACTCTAGATGTATAATTCAGTCTATCAATCAGTTAAACCAATTAAACTGATGAGGTAGGTGAGAATAAGCACCTACTCCCATGTATTCATGCAAGATTAGCACTAACTGAACTGAAAGACATCTAACTGAATGTAACTGGAGTTCAACTTAGCTTAACTAGGTACCTACCACAACTAACTGAAGGAGGCTACTGGTGGCACTCAGAGTGGCTCCTAAATTGGATGGATTAGTCTCAAAGGCACATAAATTGATGCATGAAGTTGTAATCAGTTGCAATTAACATCAATATGTGTTCCCCACACTCTAGTGGTTGGTATTGGTGGCACCAATAGCCCAAGTGGACCCAATGGTACTAAGGGACCCAATATCAAGTAATGACTCCTAAACTAGGCAATATAATCTAATAGACTAAGTATGGACAAGGGAGGATTATATATCCTAACACATGATTGGCTAACTTGGACTTGATACTCATAGAATATGGGTTTTACCCTAAGTACCACCTTTGGAATGAAGGGAAGTGCCTAGGATTCCCCCCCACCCTGGATAAGTTACATGGAAAAGAGTGGTTAACATTTTGTATAGCTATAATTGATCTCTTGGGATATTGGAGTATAACTTAGGCATGCTCAAGATTATGATGATTTGTAGAGAATAGTGTATGGTTTACATCTAGGTGGTATTCAAAAAGTGCAAGGTCGGAGATGAGAAAAGGATGAAGCAAAAGAAAGAAGATACATAAAAACCAGCTTCGGAATTGATGTCATACAAAGGAAAAAGTTTAACGAAGAAAAGCGCAAGAACCAAGGTTGTTGCAGAAGGAGAAGTAAAAGGAGAAGGGGTTTTTGTTTGGCAATGTAAACTACTTTACCATTCATTGAGATGCCTATTGGGCCCTATCTTCTTGGAATTCATTATGGTGTATGTTATTTGTTAGGACAATTATGATTTCATGTGTTGGAGTCACTATAAGATTCACACATATTTGGTGTAGGTTAATCTCATGCATCTATTGAGTGTTCTTACATGTGCTTCAATTATAAGTGTTAATATTTGGATATATAATAGCAATTTTCATTTTTAACATTGGTTTTCCTTTATTATTCTATTGGCTATTTAAAAAAATGCAATTAATTCTTGGTAAATTACTTTCTTGTTGTTTTTTTCATTATTTCTTTTCAATTCTATATCTAATAGTTGTTCTTAAATCCTAGCCAATTGCGCTTAGATTAGAATTGTATTTTGCGTCAACATGTAGTATACAACATTTTGCATTCAAATTTGATATCCTAAAAACCATTAATGACACACGACCCATAATCCTGAGGATTTACTAATCCAAAAGGAGAACGTTCTAAATGGGATTTTCCCTCAAGCAAACTTGCATAGTTAATGAAGGGCATTTTGCCTACATCAAGAAGTTTGAAATTTTGACAAAATGTCAAACAATGCAAAACATCCAAAAGCAAATTCACACAACCAATATTTCAGAAGGGGAAACTATTTTTGCACCGAGAGGCGCTCTACAACCCAGTATGGGGGAGATCTTGTAGCGTGATGTAACATTAGTAACGTTTGTAAAATGTTGGAAACAAAAATAGTGATAGTGAATATTATGGGAGAGATACTGTAACGTGATGTAACATTTGTAACATGTTGGCAAAAAATAATAGTGATAGTGATTATGTCGAGAGGTGCTCTACAACCCAGTATGGGGGAGATCTTGTAACGTGATGTGACGTTAGTAATGTTTGTAACATGTCGGCAAAAAATAATAGTGATAGTGAATATTATGGGAGATATCTTGTAACGTGATGTAACGTTAGTAACATGTCGGCAAAAAATAATAGTGATAGTGAATATTATGGGAGAGATCTTGTAATGTGATGTAACGTTTGTAACATGTCGGCAAAAAATAATAGTGATAGTGAATATTATGGGAGAGATTTTGTAACACAAAATAAAAAATAATATCACTTTCGTAAAGTTATTTTTATTAATAAAAATAAATTTTCTAATAGGCCAAAATAAATGTCAGCAACAAAAACAATCTAATATGGGGGAGATGTTGTAATCTCCCTACCTAACAAAACAATAAAAAAGTAAAAATTTAATTATCCGTAAAAAAATATGTGGGTCAAGAAAAAAACACAAAAAAATGTTGGCCTTGCACATGGTTTTAAAACTATGTGCACATGGTTTTAAAACCATGTGCAAGGCATTCTAAACAACTCATGGTTTTATTGTACATGGTTTAGGAGGCTTTGCACATGGTTTTTAAACCATGTGCAAGGCCTCCTAAACAACCCATGGTTTTATTGTACATGGTTTAGGAGGGCCTTGCAAATGGTTTTAAGACCATGTTCAAGGCCTCGTAAACAACCCATGATTGTAGGAGGGCCTTATATATGGTTTTAAAACCATGTGTGAGGAAATGTTGCAATGTTCGTTCCTAACAAAATAAAAAATAATAAAAAAGTATTATATGTCAGCCATAAATAATATTAAATATTAATAATAATAAAATTATATGTGGACCTTAAATAAAAAGATGTGTCTTTTGGTTTGAATTAAATCAATGGATACCTAAGAAGAGGTTTGCACCTCGACAGATTTGATCCATCTCGGCGCTTGATAGAGCCTAGGATTTGGATCTACGTTGGTTTAATCAATTCTTCACATATTCAAAATGGTAAAATTATGGTGCTTATACATAGAGATGCCTCTTCCTAGAAACCCCCAAAAGTTGCAATTGCCTTCATCTTTTATGACCATGAAGATATAGAGGTTCAAAGAATATAAAGGCTCTTAAATAAGAATGACACCACAAACAATGAGGCATATTATCAAGCATTCATAGAAAACATGTGCACAACAAAGACACGCAAGGTTAATGAAATTGTAATGTTCACGAACTCTTAACTGATTTGTAAATATATTTGGGTCAATATAAACTTAAGTCCAAATATCTTACGTAGCTGCATTTAATGGCGAGGGATATTGGCAAGCATTTCTCTATGTTTCCTATACATCATAAAGGTAGAAAAAGATGTCATATTGAGGGCAAACAATTGAGCTTTTCTTTGGTATATGATTTTCTCAATGCAAACACTTATTATTAGATCATATGGCTAACCTTGGCTCCATTTTCCTCTTCGTCTCAACATTCACTAATTCTAGTTGGCATGCTTTATTTGTGTTTAGTTATATCTATTTTGACATTTTGCCTCTTTATGACTATATTTATGCATGCCTTCTAAGGCAAGTTTTCGTAATTTGTGTCTTGTTACACTCCAGACTCTCTATAGCACACCCTACCAAATGCCAAAGAGGAGGGTCTTTTTTCCATTGTAAAAGGCAGAGTTGGAGCTTTATTTATGTAAAAATGTTGGTCTAGCAAGGCTCAATATCTTTAGCCAATTCTTGGAAGGCCCTCTTGGTATTCATTTTAAAGTGTATTGGCCTTGTGGAACAACTCACTACCCCTTGATGGGTGTTAATTCCTCATCTTGTCAGCCATTTATGCGGTGGGTGGGTATTAGTGCATCTTGTGATGAATCCATTGGGACACGTGGCTTAGGAGCCACTAGCCACACTTATAATTTTATGATTTCTAGTGCTTTGTAGGGGTGATTGTGCTTGTAAGGGTTGTCCCACTTACTCTAGCACACCTCATTCATACCTCCCTTGGACCTTATTTTGTTATTTCACTCCTCCCTCTTGGTCAACTTGGTAAAAAAGAGCAAGTTTTCCACCATGAGAATAAGCTTATGGAGGTCATTCCAACCTAAGAAGGAGTGTGTCGAGGGAAAATGACACTTTTTTGTGGTTATATGGTGCATTACATCCTCCTTCAAAGGTTAAGTCTTCATTATGTTGAAGCAACCTATGAGATTTAGTCCATCGATTGTGGATTAGAAAACCTAACCAATTGTTAAAAGTGATTTTAAAGACAAATTAGATAGGTCGGTCTAAAGGAGGGATAAAGTGAGTCTTTTCTCTTATAAATAAGGTTCCCTCCTCTCATTTGTAACCAAGATCATGGGATCAAATACAACTAAAATTATTTGTTTACTTGTGTACATGAGAGGCTAAGTGATGTCCACCTCCTTTCTTGGTAATTCTAAGGTTTTCCAAGGATCAAATCTGATGTTTAAGGTTTTCTTTACAAGATTTAAAGGCTTGGGGTGGTAGGTGCAAGAAGCGGGGGGGGGGGGGGG
>LPNX010562878.1:86986-192618 GCA_001517045.1 Pseudotsuga menziesii
CTCTTGCTCTTTTGTAAGGCCTCATGCAAGCATTGCAAAGGAACATAATTCAATTCATCATAGTGGTGACTCTATTATAGTCATTTGGTACCTAATCAGTAAGAAAGGTCCAATAGATGGCCCCTTGACTCGAATAATAAAGAAAATATTGCACTTGATGTTAGATTTTGACGATGTAAAGATATATCATGCTTTACAAACTCTAAACCTTTTAGCTGATAGAAACACTAAATTTTCTTGTAATATTTCCCAAGGTAAGTTGATGATCTATGGAGATGCAGAAGGTTATTGTCAAATTCCATAAAATGAATTATACTTTGGATAAAATTGAAATGATGAAGCCCTATGGATCTCGATCTTTGGACTCTAGGTGGTCGATTATTAGCATGCAATTGATTTATAATCAATATCATGTATTAATGAATTCGAGTGATAACAAACTTGATTGATCCGGATTTATGCAGGAACGCAACATAATACAAAAACAACCATATAAACAAATATGCAGTGGAAATAACACTTCATTTCATTAATCAATAACTAAAACTTGTTTACATACAGAATGGAAATAAACTAGCTAGAGTGCTGGTAGCTTATCTCTGAGAAGAGATGTGGCGGCTACATGCCTCTGAACTCTGTGTTACAATGAGGCTCGAAGGCCTATATATTATTGAGAAACAATGGAAACCCTACACATCCAAAAACCTAACCCTAGTAGGTGAAACGCCTTAATGTGGGACCCGTTGGGTAACATGGTACATCAATTTCCCGTGGTCGTACCTTTAGCATACTACCTCCGTTTGACGCACATGATACATCATTAGAAAGATTTGTTTAAGGACTACATCTGTAAACAAATAAATATCAAGTCCAAAACGGACTCATATTTGCCCGACCATTCGATGCCAAAAAAACGTCGTTTAGGGCCTCAAAACGGCTCCAGAAGTTTAGGACCCAAAAACTGCCAAAAATAGTAAATTGTGCTACAATTAAGGAAACTGGAAAACTGAAAGAAACAGTGGTGGGGGTCTAAGAGGAATAGGTTGGTGGCCACCAATATCCTCTTCGATCATTCCTCCCCCCTTAGGAAGCAATGGTCCCCATTGCGTTGAGTTCCTCCATGAGATGAGGAAACTTCTGTTGAACTTGGTCCTCGGTGAGCCACTTTCCCTGGTGAAGGAGATGGCTTGCTTTGACAACTCGATATAGCTAGATCTTTTGCTGGCGGGTGTTCTTGATCTGTGTGTCCATAATCTGATCAGTTGTGGCTTGTTCCATGCAGTCGGGGTTTAACTCTGTTGGTGTGAGTTGTTCTGCCACGTATGATGTGTCCAGTAGAGGTGGAAAGTAGGGCCGAAGGCGGTCTACATTGAACACTGGGTGCAAACCAAGGAATGGTGGAATACTGAACTCGAAGGCATTGTCCCCGACAACCTTGGTGATGGTGTATGGCCCATATCGGAGTTGGCGAAGCTTGCGGTGGGGTCCAACGAGGCGATCCTTCTGTAAATGTAGCCACACTTTGTCGCCCACCTGGAAGTTGTGTTGCACCCGATGCTGATCATGTCGCTACTTGTACTTAGCATTGGATCTGTCCAATATGTCATGAACCTGTTGGCGAATGTGTTGAATGCGCTCAATGAAGCTGTTTACCTTGGAAACTTCATACTGGATATGAGTTGAATCAGCCTAAGTAGCTGCAAATGGCATGGCTACGTCAATGGAACATAGTGGCTGGAATCCCAAGCCCACCTGAAAGGGGCTTTGGTTGGTTGAGCTATGGAGGGCTCGGTTATAGCTGTGTTGTACATAGGGGAGGCTCTCATCCCATGTGCGTGGATGCTTTGAGTTGTACATGTGCAAAATGTGTACGATCATCCTGTTGACGACCTCTGTCTGACCATCAGTCTGGGGATGGAAAGTTGTGGACTTTGTGAGCTTGGTGTCTAGCATTAACCATAGGCTAGACCAGAATGTACTAAGGAAATTGTTGTCCCCGTCTGAGATTATAGACTGTGGGATACTAAAGTGTACCCACACTCATTCAAATAATAGTTGAGTAGTGGCTTCTGCTGTGATATTCTTCTTGCAGGCTGCCATTACGGCCATCTTTGAGAATCTGTCAACGACCATAAACACACAGTCGTTGCCGTGCTTAGTAGAAGGAAGGCCTGACATGTAATCCATGGAGATGGATTCCCAAGGTCGACTAGGGGTAGGCAACAAAGTATAGAGGCCTTGCTTCTTGATGGATGGTTTGGCAATGGCACGGGCAGTGCAGGATCGAATGTACTTCTTGGCGTCCTATCGAAGGTTCGGCCAATAGAAATACTTCTGCAGTACTGCCACTATTTTCTTGACCCCGAAATGCCTAGCGACTCGACTGTAGTGCGCTTCCCAAATCATCTTGGCACACTCGCTTGAAGGAACACAAAGGTGTCCCATGTGACACAGTAGTACATCCTGGAGGTGAAATTTTGGAACTTGGTTTCCCTCCAAGAGCGTCTGGTATGTGTGGCTGAATTCTGGATCGCTCTTGTAGAGAAGCAACCAATTAGAAGTCTCGTGCCCACAAGAGTTGAGCACGATCGTTATCGCCACGATTGGTGGTTGGCTGAGGCAGTATGCAACATTATTGGTGCTTCCCTTCTTGTACCTGATGTTCAAATGAAACTGTTGTATATATGTGGACCACTTCTGATGGCGATCGTTCTGTAACTTCCCTTGTGTCTGCATGAACTGTAGGGGTTGGTGGTTTGTGTGGATGATCATTTCCTTCCCCAAAATGTAATGCTTCCATTACCGGTAAGCCTGTACAATGGAATACATCTCTTTGTCATAAGTGAGATATTTGCAGACTCTGTCTGATAGTGTCTCACTGTCATATGCCACTGGATGCCCTTGTTGAGTAAGGACTGCCCCAATAGCATAGTCAAAGGCATTTGTCTTGATCTCAAATGGTTGTTACAAGTCTAGTAATGTGAGCACTGGGGCACAACAGAGGTGATGTTTCAATTCTGCAAACGCCTTCTGCTGAGTTTCTGACCAAAATAATTTTGCTTTCACTCCTCCCTTGGTGACTTGACTCAATGGCCAAGTGATATGAGAGAATCCCAACATGAACCTACGGTAGAAATTAGCAAGGCCCAAAAAGCTACGAAGCTCTGTTAGAGTAGTTGGGGCTGGCCAATCTCGAATGAATTGGATCTTGGTTGGATCCACATGTACCCCACAGTCATCAATAATGTATCCCAGATACTGAACCTGGGTCATGCCAAAAGTGCACTTGTCCAAATTGGCACACAACTTGTGCTGCCGCAATGTTTGGAGGACCTGTCGGATGTGGTGGAGGTGCTCTTCCCAAGTCTGGCTGAAGATCAAGATGTCATCCAATTACACTACTACAAATGAGTTGGTGAATGGCCGCAAGATGTCGTTCATCAGTCTCATGAAGGTTGCAGGAGCATTCGTCAACCCGAAAGGCATGACCAACCATTCGAAAAGGCCCTCCTTGGCTTTGAAGGCAGTCTTCCACACATCGGTTGGCTCGATCGGTACCTGGTGATACCCGAACTTTAAGTCGATCTTGCTAAAATATTTTTCCCCTTTAAGCTAGTCCAGGAGGTCATCAATCAGTGGGATCGGGTACCTATTTCGGACAATGATCTTGTTCAGCACCCGATAGTCAATATAGAGTCTCCTAGTCCCATCCTTTTTCTGTACCAACACGATCAAGCTCCCATAGGGTGATAAACTTGGCCGGATGTGACCCTTCTGCAGCAGCTCCTGAATTTGCCTCTTGATTTCATCATTCTCCAGAACAGAGCGGTGATAGATCAGTCCATTGGGCAGCAGCGCACCTGGGGTCAGATCGATGGGGTGCTTGACCTGACAGTGGAGAGGCACCCCAGTGGGTGAGGTGAATATGTCCTGGTACTCCTCCATGACCTTGTCCATTTGTTGTTGTCGTGTAGAGGGGCCATGTCTGGAGGTTGTGGCCATGATCTTCTTCTTGTCCCGAGGGTGGATCATCAAGAAAACAAACTTCCCGGTTTTGGAAATGAGCTTACTGCATTGTTTTGCAGTAACCAAAGAGATAGCGGTAGGGGGTGGCACCTCTGGTATCCTGTACAAATTATTTCCCAATGTAATAATAACAGCGTGAGGCCGGGACTCATACACAACATGTCTCTTCCATAAGTATGGTTGACCTAATAATACATCGCAAACATCAAGAGGAGAATATCACATAATACCTCATCTGTGAAGGGCTTGATGCTATAGGGAAGGCAACATTACTGGCTGACGCGAAGATCTCGTCCTTGGTGAACCCACCCAATGGTGTACGGCTGCGGGTGTCCTGTGGTCGGCAAACCCAACCGTTTCACGACCTCTGCTGAAATAAGGTTCTTTTGGCTCCCATTGTCAACGATGAACTGTAGAGGGGAACCCTTTACTCACATCTGGGAGTGGAAGAGACGCTCCTCCTCCTCTGAATCTTCTGGTTCTTCCTTTTGGATCTTTGTGGTGGCAATGGTGGTGTTGGGGTCTGCATCGATAATCTTCTTCCCTCTGTCATTCCCCTTCTCAGGTTCAGATTCAGTGTCAGAGTATGCATCTGATTGAGAAGCCTTTATCTCAGCCACCAGTGACTACTTAGCCCGACACTCACTTGTGTTGTGAGTGGGGCTCTTATGGAACTCACACCAGTTTCCTGCTTCCTTCTTCGACTTTGTAGTGTTGCTCTTTGCTTGCAGCTTTGGCAAGTTTTCTTGAGTCGCCATGCCTTGGCTGTGTCCTTGGTTCTACGGTTTGGGGGCACCTTTCCCTTGCTTCTGATTTGCAGATCCAAAGTCTCGCTTTTTCTGTTTGAATTTTTGCTCAATTTTGGCAGCATACCGATATGCCGTACCAAGCAAGGGGATGTCGAGGAAATCCATTTCCTCCTGAATGTATCTATGCAGACAATTGTGGTACTTTAGCAACAAATGTTTCTCTAAATCTTTGATACCCAACTTGGTGCACAGGGTATGGAACAAATTCGTTAGCTCATGCACATCTTGATCTCTTTGCTACCGCAATGTAGTCCATTGGATGTACTTGTCCTCATAGCTCCCCACCAGATAATATTTTCCCTTTATGGCATCTCAGAAAATCCAAGTGGGTACGACTGAGAACTGTGAATTTCGATAAATAAAATCAAAATTGGAAAATAAAACTAAGAAATCATATAAACATGAAGATTAAAGAAAAAAGATTCAAACTATCTTAAGAAACAAAATTTTCTAGGAGAAATGAACAAAACCAAGTTTCAAAACATAAACAAATGCATTAAAAATGAAAAACAAAAATAGGCTCTAACATCTGGCTCCTGCTGCGGGATGAAGTCCTCCCTGTGAGGCTTCAAGAACTTGTAGATCAGTGCCTTCTGTGTTGTAACTGCAACTGCCTGCTACTCTGCAAAAATTTCATTGGGTCATGGTGTCTTTATTATGTTATTCACACTGGCATATACAATGAAAGTCCATACTTACCTCACAAGCTGTAAAAATGTTTGAGGTATCGTCCATTAACTGGATTTGACAATTCCTCACCATCCAAAGTCTATAGCACAAAAGTATTGATTTCTAGAATCTTTGATACTATGAAAGGACCAAACCAAAGATTATCAAGCTTGCCATGCTTTCCTTTCTGCTCCTTTCTAGCATCCCACCTCAAGACCATATCTCCATTTGAAAAGGTATTCTCCTTGATTTTTCTGTCAAACCTTTCTTTAACCTTTGTCCTGTATAACTGAGCTTTTTCTTCTACTGTTTCATGTTTCTGCTGTAACTCTATCAATGCATAAATTCTTCTTTGCATATCACTAGGTTCTTCCTGACAATCTTGAAAAAATTTCATCACTAGAATACCCAATTGGAATGCCACTATAGCCTTAGATTTAAAAGCCTTAGTATTATCAGTCAATAACTTCTGAGGACATCCAAATATGCTAAGAATATTTTCTTGAATAAAATCTATGATTACCTTGTCTATTACATTCCTTGTGGGAATGGATTCTACCCATTTAGTAAAGAAATATGTAGCAATCAAAATCCACTTATGCCTCCCTGAAGAGGATGGATTGATCTCTCCTATGAAGTCCAAACCCCACTGCTGAAAAGGGGCATTAATTGCAATTGATTTTAATGGTAATGATAACAATTTTTGTTTACCAGCAAACTTCTGACAAGGGATACATGCTCTTACCTACTAATATACATCAGAGAATAAAGAGGGCCAATAGTATGCGGCTCTTAGAATTTTATATGTTGTTTCCTTCCAATACTTATGACCCCCACAAGCACCTTCATGTGATTCAAAGATTACTTCTTCAATTTCTGTTTATCCAAACATATGAGAAAAATACCTCCTGGATCTTTAAAAAAAAACCGTTGTTCTATCAAACAATATTTAGTAGTTTTCAACTTTAAAGACCTAGCAGCTTTCTTGTCTAGATGTTCTGGACATTGCAAATACAAAAGAAAGTGTACAATATCTTCATACCATGTGGATTCTACATAGTGGTCCATAATCTTTTCTTTCTCCTGCTCTGCTTGAATTTCTTCCTGTACTGGCTGTTCTGCCATGAGATGTAGACCTAAAGCTTGGAAATTTGAATCAGCTAGCAATTTAGCTAAACCTTGTCCCTTTACTAACTTTGTAGGTCTAATGTCCACATCATATTCCATTATTTTTGCAATCCACTTCCCTCTTTTTCCCTGACTGTTAGGTTGAGTCAAAACATCCTTAAAGTCAGCATTAGGAACATAAGCAATAACCTTGGAATGCAAAACATAAATTCTGAAAAACTTCAATGCTTTTACCAATGAGTAAGCCTGCTTCTCTAAAGTGCTGTATTTTAGCTCTGAGTCTCTGAGAGTCTTGCTGAAAAATGCAATTGGTTGTTCAAGACCATCCTTATTCTTTTGTAATAAAACAACATCCAATGTATCCTCAGATGCAAAAGAAAAAGTTAAAAATTCCTTTGTAAAATCAGGACTTACTAATATTGGTGCTTCCGTAAGAGCCATCTTAATCTTTTCAAATGATTTTTTTGCTTCTGCAGTCCACTTGACCTCCTGATCCTTCTTCAACATAGCTATAATCTGTTTGATGGTTTCAGCAAAATTTCGTATGAACCAACGCAGAAAATTAATTTTACCAATAAAATATTGTACATCCTTCTTGCTCCTTGGTAAACTTATTTTCAGAATTGCTTCACCGTTTCCGGATTAATCCTTATGCCATCAGTTGAAACTAAATGACCCAATAACTTACCTTCTTGTACAACAAAATGTGATTTTTTTGGATTGAGAGACAAACCATACTTTCTACATTTCAAGAAAATTTGTTTTAAGTGCTTTAAGTGTTCATCATCAGATTATGAGAAAACTGTAATATCATCTAAATAGATTACTACAAACTTATCCTTCTCTCCCACAAAAGCTATGTCCATAGCCCTTTGAGAAGTAGCTCCAGCATTCATTAATCCAAAGGGCACTTTGTCGTACATGAACGTACCCCAAGGTGTAGTAAAAGCTGTCTTTTCTCTATCATCAGGGTGCATTGCAATTTGATTATACCTTGAAAAACCATCTACCATTGAAATTCTTTGTGCACCAACCACCTTCTGCAATATTTGTTCAATATTTGGCAAAGGATAATTGTCCTTTAATGAAGATCTATTTAGATTTTGAAAATCAACACACAATCTGATTTCACCATTCTTTTTTCTTATAGGTACTCAATTGGCAACCCATGAAGAATACCGGAGGGGAACAATAATCTTAGCATCTAATAACTTTTTCACCTCCTTTTCTATAATAGGAAACAAAGCTGGATTTATCCTCCTTAATTTCTGTCTGAAAGGTTTAACATTTGGATTCAAAGGCACTTTATTCTGTATAATACCAGTATCATATGTTTTCAAATCTTTGTATGACCAAGCAAAAACATCAACATACTCTTTCAATAACTTGATGTACCTGTTTCTTTGTTCTATTGTGAGTGCCTTGAGATCTTCACCATCCTGGGATGTTCCTTAGTACCAATATTGCAGTCCATCACATTTTCTTCTGAAGACTGCATAACTGGTTTTAAAGGAGTATCGTCCTTCGAAAAAATCCTTTCCAAAGGTACCAAACCCTTAGGAATGAAATTACCTTTTAGCTTAATGATTTTGTGACCTGCAATCTCATTTTCTACAACACCTTCAAAATATTCAATTTCATCATCTTGTTCTTGATCAATTAAGGAATTGGAAAACTCACCTGTCAACTCGATTTTTTTTTTTATCTCAATATCATCTTCAAAAACTCTCCATTGCTTTACATTATCAGGCACAGAAGCTCTGTAGCTAACCTCAATAGGATACTTCAGCTGTGTTGTTTTAGGAATCCTGAAATGTGTAGCTGCTAGGGCAAGAGAATCATCAGTTTGATTATGGTCCCTAGGAATATAAGTAATATTAAAAGCCAAAAAGAAGTTGTCTATCATGTCCCATACTTCATTTCGGTAAACTTTCAGCAGATCTTGTTTTACTTGATAGTTATTCCTTACTTGCTGAACAACTAACTTGGAGTCGCCATACACAGAGATTCGCTGAATACCTAAATCTTTTGCAGCTTTCAAACCTAACAACAAAGCCTCATACTCTGCTGTATTATTAGTGGTAGTAAATTCCAACTTGTAAATTAATCTTACCGCTTCACCACCAGGAGATATCTGAAGAACTCCTGCTCCAACACCTTCTTTGGATGATGATCCATCAAAAAACATTTTCCAAAGTTCATCCTCGTGTTCCCTAGTGCATGTCACCAATTTTTCCTTTTCAACCTGTAATAAACCAACAGCATCATTATCCTCTCTAAAATGCAACATACAAGTACCCAAATCCTTTTCAACAACATACAAGGGATGATTTGTAGGATTCTTGTCATCAGTCACAATATAAGCAAATTGTAACTCTCTATACGACCTTCCATTTTCACCTCCAAAGACAGGGATGGTTGCATATGTTAAATCCATCTGTAGTGTTCCACCTACCTTCTTGGCCCAAGATCTAGAGAGGAGCATTCCAAAATTAGGTGTAATGTATGCCACTACAACATCCATAATTACACTCTTCATAGGTAGCTAAGCTAAACTAACTACCATATCCTTTATCACTCCTAGGCATTTGACAGCTCGAGAATCGAAAGCATACAAGTCATGATAAGGTTTTGTTATACTCAAACCTAAAGCCTCCATGACTGCTTTTGGCATGAGATTATGAGATGCTCCTGAATCCAAAAGGCAATTATGTATCATTTGCTCATGAATAGTTAGAGTAATATAAAAAGGAGGAGATGTACTTGCATCATTCTCAGTTTTTTCTGCCAAAGCTGATCCAATGAAAATCTTAGGATTTTCCTCTTGTAGATTTACTGTGTTAGAGGGTACTTGACTGTTTGCTGAACCAATCATTTTCAACACTGAATTTTTATAAGAAGGGTTCTTTATCAACTCAGTGAAAGGCATAGGAATCTTAATTTTGTTCAATTCATTTTCCATATTGAAATTCTGCATACCTTTGTTCACTTCTTCAATTTCAATCACGTTCTTCTGTTTATCCTGATTCTGTTTTTTTTCTAATGCTGGATCAGACTGCTGTTTAGGAGGCATAATTACCTTTTTCCTAGTATTTTGAATCACTTGTTTTGGACTTGATCTTAAATTTAGGGTTTTATTTGGATAAGTCCGATATATATTAGTAGACACAACAGTTACTTCAAGATTCAAATCATTTTCTATTTCAAATACATCTACATCATAATATTCCGAGTTTAAAAAATCTTCTTCAGTCACAAAACCTTTAGTCAACTGTTCTCCAAAATAATTCATACCCTGATCTGGATCCTCAAAGAACTCTTCCTCTTCTATTTCTCCTTCGTCAGCTACATTATTCTGAAGTGGTGGTGGCACCTTTTGATCCTCAACCTCTCTCCTTTCTTGTTGTATATCATTGTTTCTTCTCTCTCTGGGAATGAAACGAGGTACAAACTGTCTTCCGAATTGGTTTGGATTATTAGGGTTTCTATCTCCCTCTTGAACAGGCTTATTTGAATTTTTCTCTAATTCCAATTTGTTTAGTTTGGCTGTTAAGATTTTCACTAGCTTTGCCATCTCATCAATCTTACCTTCTGCAGAGTGGGATGTTGAAACCACTGGTGCTGCCTCTTTCTTTCCCTTTCTGTCATACACTGAATTTCCCTTCAATCTATTAGAAGCAAGTATATTTGACTCCACTTCTAATGCTGACTCCTGCATGTTAAGTAAAGTGACAGGTCTTCTTTCTCTCAAGAGTAGGGAAAAATCACGATCAAAAGCATTGGCATAAGTAAGTTTTGCAGAAGTTTTGAAGGTTTAATTTCTGCAGGAATTCTTCCATACATTTTATTGAACCTCTTCGAAAAATCAACTATAGTCTCATCCTTCTTCTTATAAGGGCTCCAAACTCTGTAATGTAATATGTGTGATCCTTGGTATCACCCCATTGTCTCATGAAAAGATCCTGAAGCTCTTCTATTATAGTAATAGAGTTTGCTGGTAACTCTCTAAACCATTTTCTGACCTCTCCATCTAGAATCTGAACGAACATCCTCATCCACACATCCTTTGCCTCTATATTCTGATTATCAACATAACTGAGAAATGCATCCCAATGTTCCTCAACTGTAGTCTCACCTTGTCCATTAAACCTAGGTAAGTATTTTTGGTAATATCCCCCAGGAAGTGCATTCAAAGGCTGAGGCAAAACTAGAGGTGCATACCTAGCTGCCACCATTCGGTCCATCATGTCTAATGGTTGATTTTGAGTTGCCATGTTTAAATTGACTAATATAGATGGAGGAATAACCTTACTAGGACTTGGTTGAAAAGGAGTCTTGCCAACTTTGAGATGAAATAAAGGGATTCTTCCAAGAGATGAGGTGTTTGCTTTCTTGAAAGAATGAGGATCAGTAAAAACCTGAAAATTACTAACATGGATTGTAGGTTTCAACCAACATGAATCTTGTTCTTCTCCCTTTAGAACAGAAAAAGGTGATGATATGTCTAGTTGACCAGGATTACATAGGGCTGGTAATGACCGAGACCTTTTGATTTTCCTAGCTGTTTTCAAAATCTGTTATGGGTCTGAGACACCTAGTTGTAAAGGTGAACTAGGTCTATTTCTTGTTCCAATTCCTTTAGTAGCCACTGTGAAATATCTGGTGAAAAGTAGTCTTTATAAATTTGTTGGTTTAAGTTCACCTCTCAAAACCAGTGAAACGATGAGTATCCCAGGGAAAATAGGTTTTCAGCTTCATCCCCGGCAATGACGCCAAAGATGTTAGTGTGAGAAATTGTTCTCAGACTATGAAAGAATAAGCCAACACAATCTCAATAAACTCAATTAAGTAAAATAGGTATTCTAGGGTTTTGGTTGTACAGTTTGTAGACAAGAGGGCAAAAACTCCACAAAGCTAAAGCAAACACTGAATCATGAACTTTCAAAGGACTGAGATGCATAACATATAAAACATAAACCAACACAATAATCACAGCACTGAATTCCACACACAGCTAACAAGCATTTCATGCATAATAACCTTAAACAAGAAATGAGTATATCAACTGAGTGATTAAAACAAATCAGAAATGAAACCAGACAATAGACTAAATAGGGATTATAGTTGCATATATTTCATAATCAGTCATTCAAAAATACATAAGAGCTTTATACTTAGCTTCATAAACCACAGCTTGATAGCCTCCCCTTGCAACAAAAATCGAACCCTTTGTCCTTTCCTAGACTTACATTTATCTTGTTTTTTTCAAAAAATAGTTATATAACTGAACAACTACCTTTACGTCATCTATCAAATTGTTCAATAAGACTATCATTATACAAAAATGAAATAACTTTCACAAACTAACTAATAACTACTTTTCTTAAAGTACTTTTACAAGTCTTTTGCTGCCTCTGCTAAAAGAGCGATTCCTTCTAAAGCCTTGGTCTTCCTTCTGGCTTTCTGGTGAATCTCTCCCAAATCTTCAACTCTTTTTGTCAACTCCTCATTCTACTGTGTCAGCTCTTGAATAGATTTTTTTAGTTCTGTAAACAGGTTCTCTGTTTGTCTTTTTCTTTTTAGAGCCTCTTTAGAAACTGAAATCAATTCCTAACAGTGACTATTTACTTCTTCCAAATCTTCTCTCAGTCTTATATTTGTAGTTACTTATCCTTCATTGGTTTCATGCAGGCACTCAATTTGATGTTTGTATTGTTTGATTCTCCTTTGTAGATTTTTATTTTCATAATCAATGCATTTTCCTTCTAATACTGGATGCATTCCTTTTGGCATCCAAGGAATTTTCAGCTTCTTAAAGATTTCTTCAATTTCTTCCATATGCTCTGTCAAGGTCACAGGGTTTTATGAATACTCTTCATCTTTAATACTGCACTGAGCTGATTTCTCAACAACCTCTCCTTTTTCTACACAAGAGCTCTTTAAATCATTTTGATGTTGTTCTAAAATCATCTTCTTTCGAACCTCCATGAATATTTCTGAGATCTTGGTTTCAGTGAACACTGGTTTAATTTCTGAAACTATTTGTTTTTTACCCTTCATAACCTTTTTATTTTGCTCTTCACTGTCTTCTAACTCTTTCTAAGAAGAAGAGTCTTCAATTACTGTAATCTTCTTTTTAGCTAGTTTAGGGTTTAACAACTTCTTCATATTTAATCTGAGTTTGTTCTTTGGCCTTGTCTTGGGCCTCCAAGCTGTTCCAATTTCTCCTAACATTTTTAAAACTTTCCCTTGACGTGTAATAGAAGCTAGTTCGATAAATTTCATTTTCTTCCTTTGTGATATTGTTTCTTCTTCGGAATGTGTATGTATATCCTGTTTGGTATGAACACTGGCTTCATCAGATAATGACCTTTCATCTTCTTCAGAGAGAACTGTAATAGGAACTTGTTCCTGCTCTTTCACATCTTCATTTACAATTTGGTTCAGTTCTTCAGGAGAAGCATCTTCTACAGGCTCCATTTCTTTTACTTCTGACTTTGAAACTTTGTTTTCCTCACTATTGATTTGTTGTTCAATTTCAATATTTTCCTCTTCTAGGTTCATAGATTTTCCTGGTTCACTATGTTCTTCATTCTTGACTCTGACTCTCTTTTTAAGCTTCTTTACCAAATTCTGACCTTTGTTCAAGTGTCTCTTCTGAGACTGCTCTTCCTTTTCTGTTTGAAAATCAGACCAAAACAAGAAATAATCCCATGTCTTCTCCCTTTTCTGAAGTACAGTGCTTATGACCAGTTTTATAATCCCGTGATGAAACATAGATTGTTTGGTGTGATCGTGATGCTCCTTCACCCTGCTAGACATCTTTTGTAAACTTTTCAAGAAGAAGAATGGAAGATTCATTTTGGCTTCATGGCTAAGATGTTGCAAGAATCTAAAATGATACTAAAAAACAAAAGCAAATCCCCGTTCACAAGTGATATAACTTTGTAGGATTTTAATGGGCTCTATCCATTCTGGTTTAAATTTCTGAATAGGTACTCCCTTTCCCCAATATGCTACTACATTTGGAAGTAAATATTTATGTGTATCAAAGGTGAAAGGAACTTTTTAAAACCAGTATTCACCCTTATCTAAAATCCCTGTAGATTTTGCTAACAATTCCCTGGTCAGTTTAAACTTTAAAGTATCAAAAGTCACCATATCCTTATCCAAACATTGAGCAAATTTATAAGAGACTTCTGGATGATATCCCTCAATTCTTTAAAAAAAACCTAACCACCCTGCCTCTAAAAAGAGTTTGGCACAGTCTAGAAACGTTTGAACCCAGCTCATGTCTGAAGGTTCTGCTCTATTGGTTTTACCACTTCTTTTCATTTTAAACGATGGTCAAATTGCTTCTTTCAGTAAAACAAACTCCAAATCTATTCAAGTCTTGACAATATGACAGGCAATGCTATATTGGGAAACCTAAAACCCCAAACTGAACTCTCTTGTTTAAACTGATAAATGCCTTAATTCCATTGACAGAGAATTCATCATTAAGTATTAATTAGGTTTATATACTAATAAGCTTCATTCAATTCCATCATTAATCCTTTCCTTAGTAAAAACCCAAATTCATGGATTTTGATATCAATTCATAGCCTACCTATCAAAGTGATGAATCCAGGTGCTGGAATCATGCTTTCTTGACTATCAGGTGTCCAATTTCATTCTTCAATCTTCTTTGACCACTACGATAACTCTAAGCGATCGCTCCTCAAAGCCCTAGATTTGCGACCTATTTCAAAATTTGATTACACACTGCTAATTCTTCGCTACGAACTTCATTTGATCTTCGTGCACTTCATGGGATACAAAATTCAAGGCAAATCTGTCTCATCATGTTTAATCACTATTATTCCATCACTTTGCAATAGACCACCGCAACTCGCCCTCATGATGATTTGCTTGAAGTATCAACACCTGTCACACTGATCATTATAGAGGAAACACGTATCAAATCCATCAACCAAGTATGAATGACCTCTCATGTATGAGAATTTTAAAAAATTTGAACCAAAAATGATGATTTTCGAACTACGCGATTTTCTTGTAGCGCATGTGTGTAATTTTTCCAGGCTTGCACTACAAGAAAGCTTGCTTTAATGATTTTCAAAAATATAACTCATGACAATGTTTTAACCTTGGTTAAATAACCTTGATTAAGACTTTATGCTATTTTTTAGGACCTTTTAATTCATGTAAACATTCTATAAACCCCCCAACTGTGAATTTCGATAAATAAAATCAAAATTGAAAAATAAAACTAAGAAATCATATAAACATGAAGATTAAAGAAAAAAGATTCAAACTATCTTAAGAAACAAATTTTTCTAGGAGAAATGAACAAAACCAAGTTTCAAAACATAAACAAATGCATTAAAAATGAAAAACAAAAACAGGCTCTAACAAGACCTAACTCCTTGGAAGCTAAAGAATGATGCAGGCAAGGTTTGTACTATGAACTCAAATAAATATGTGATGATTTCATATGAGAAGAATGATGTCGAGGATGTCCTCTCTCCTCATTTCTCACCAAATATTGATAGGTGTCGAAGACTTATCTCTTGCTCGTGTTATAATTCATTGTCAAGGTGGGGGGTTCGCTCAAGACTACTACATGGTCATCCATTACATTTATGGATGGAAAATGTGTTGATTAACGACATCATGAAAATATATTGATTGATTGCTTGATATTTCTTCAACATCTCTCTATATCTTACCCAACAATCGAATAAATTACAATTTGTATAGAATTTCAAGACTCTCTCCATTGTTTTGTTGATTAATGAAGTGTAAATGCATTTTGTTATCTAGTAATTTTATTGTAATACATACCAGTTAGGTGTTTAGTTACAGGTGGAATCATAAAGAATGTAACTCTTTTATAATAGTTTTTTTATTATAACTCCAGAAAGACATGTGAACTACTCTATTAAAATTGTATGGAGCAATTTTGTAGCAATAGGTCTTTTGGTCCGACCAAGACCTTTCTTTTTTATATAAAAAAAAGTATTTGTTTGTGTTTACAAAAAATATATTTCAAGGCTATTCTAAAGTGAAAGGATTCTTCAGGTTGTTTCTTTTCTCCTTTTTCTCTCAATTGTGGTAAGATCTTGAACCTTTTGTCTTGCACTATTGGAGGAATCCAAGGTAGGAGCAATTTAGGGTTTATGTGTGATCATTTAGTCTTCTTAGGTGAGACATTCCACTTGAAGGATCTCTCTTGCTTTGGATTTGACATCTTGTTTTCGTTGATTAGGTCAATTACTAACATAACCTAGGGTTTCTTAGCCTTTCCCTAATTCATTCAAATAACGTATTGCAGATTCTTGGGATAAATGGTAGTCTCAATTTCTTGTTTCCTTGTGGAATAAGACCTAGGTCTATTTCCCTCATCGCCACCATTTCAATTTTACAAAACTGTATTGGAGAAATTACCAAAAATTCAAATATAAAAACCCTAAAAATATAAAAGTCCAAGAATATTGTGGTATTGGAAAATATTCGTTTAATTAATGTGCCCTCCTTAGTTTCATGGTCAATCTTGAAGGGTGTCCTCTTTCTATGGCTAATTTGAGATATTTATAGTTATGTGCAAGTGTTAGTGTGTTTTGTTTTTTTTTCTTTCATATTTGATTTGACTGGTACAACCATCAAAATTCATCTTTGGAGGGTCCCACAAGCTAGAAACAAGGTCTATATCAACGACATCCTTCTAGTGGTTCAGTTTGTCCTCCTTGTGATTTATGGGGCATGGTTAGGGAATGAACTAGATCTGGTAAGTCATTTCCATATTTGTATTACTCATTCATTTGCTGCCCCAATGGTGAGATTCTTATCCCTCTCCACTAGGGATACCTTCCTTGAAAAGTTTATATTGTTATAGGAGGTTATATATATATATATGTGAGCACATATTTTGTTGATGACCTCTTATAACAACAATAAGGTTTTTAATCATTTGCAATAATTGTGAACATTTATCCATTCTAACTCCTATCCTCTTGAAGTAATTGATAAACGTGCCTATATTCATGCTTTGACTCCACAAGGCGCTTATCTTTGTTAAGAGGTTGCTCGTGAGGTATTCTTGTTGTGCAAGTTTATTTCACCTATAATAAGGATTCTCCCCTAGGTTACATGAGTTTGCCTAGAATGTAAGGAGAGTGCATTATGGTGATAATAGGTGCATCCATGCCTAGAATTTGATGACCTGTAGAACGTTTTTATCATTTTTAAAAGTATTTGACAGGTAATTGTAAAAGAGACACGTCAACAGTGACGACCATGAAAAATTTTGAAACGTAGATTTGGCATTTACTTATTTACATTTGCAGTTAGAAAATTTAATACCTCTAGTAAACTATACAATATGTGACTGTATTGGTTAGTAATTACCAAATCCTTCCCTCTGCACTGCTCTCTATTGTGACCTTAGTTAATAGTACACCCCTAGGCCCACATTTAGGAGCGCTTTTTAAGTGTTTACCTGCAATTTATGGTTTAGTTTCCTTGTTGTATTTCGAGACATAGGAAGGGACTAACGAAGAGGAATTAAATTTAACAAGTGTGAATTCATTGTTGTTTCTACTCTACGTGGTTTGGTGGTTTTATGATTCAAATTTCAAATGTATCTCGTTGAAATAAAACTTAGCGCCCCTCCCCTTTATCAACATGATGCACTTGACTTGTGTATATCATTATCAATCCATTAAGATATATCCATATTCAAGCTAATCCCAGTAAACTTATATACATTTGCTTACCCGGCATCAAGACCAGGAGACTCATGAGCCAAGAAATCCAAGAAACAAGACTAGGCCGAATCTCTGTAATAGAGAAGGGGACATTGATTCTTATGTGGCCATTGCCTATGAGCTTACTAGTTTGAACACTTGCTTACTAGTTCCATAGAAAAACAAGGCATCGTAGATCGACATCCTTGAGCAATATAAACCCTTAAGATGTTAAATATCCTTCAACAATATGTGGGTACCTAAGTTATTATGTAGAATGCATGTGTGTGGTGTGTCAGATGGGGTTTCTGACCAAGGAGTCTATTGCACTGTGTGGGAGGATTTGATGTACTCTTTTTTATGTGTTCTCTAGTTGCGACCCGAAGTGTAGTGTTGCATTTCCATGGATTGTTTAAGGTATGCTTTTAACTTGGAATGTGTGCGTGATTATATTGTGTGGAATTTTCCAGATTTAGTGATATTTTGATGTTTTTAACGGTAGATTGATGGATTTTTGGCACGATTTTCATGTTTGGGTTTGGTTTGATTTTAAACCCCTTATATTTTTAGTATGGTCTAAACTTCTCCGAGGTAAGCAAGCAATTTCCCTTTTTTAACAATTATCATGCTTGATGGCAGCATGACACATCACGAGTTATCATTCCCCATCTCCTTTGGGCAGTTGGACAGCTAGTTTTAGGCCAAGTAATCATTGTACGTAGACAAGTTTAGTAGGGGGATGCTCAACAATTGATTTTATCCTTGCCTTCAAACATGTTTGTGATCTATTGATGATAAATGTTAACTTTGGTGTGGAGAAGAAAGCAAGCTTTATATTTTAGAGAAAAAGAAAAATTGCTTCTGGTCAATGAATAATTTCTACAAACTCTTTTGCATCCCGTATTGCATCAAACTATAGCAAATATTTCAATTTTGTTTCAATTATGTGCCTATGCCATCTCACACTTCTTACCATTACACATATGGTGGTTACTGCTCATAGACTTTGCAGTGTTTAATATTTAGGGTGGACTTTTCCAAAGTTGAAGAAATGCATTGACTTATGGAAGAGTTTTCGGCCTGCTGAAAAGGTTATATTGATTTTCACAAATTTGGGAAATTTGAAATTATCAGCCCTGAATTTGAGGTTAAGGTTTATTTTAAATGCATACTCTTAAGCTCGTTATGGAAAAGACAAGTTTTCCTACTAAATTGATAAGGTAAATAACTGATCGAACTCCTCCTTATTCATGCTTATTAGTGGATATTGATGATGCCAAACATTCAGATATATAGAGAAAGGCGTCATCTATAAGAGTAAGGAGTATAATTATTAACAATAAATGCGAGGTATTTTTATAATCAAACAAATTTTGACACTCTATGAACTTGAAAAAACATGGGCTCGAATTCTTAACAATAAGTGCGGGGCATTTCTATGATACAACAAGAAACTTGAAAAAACGTGGGCTTGAGTTTTTAAAACTAAATGCTGGGTGTTTTTACAATACAACAGATTTGACATCCTATAAACTTGAAAAAACATAAAATGACAGGCATTAAAAACCTATAAACGTCATCAAATTTACAATTGACAGGCACTTGGAATTTCAAATTCCAGGTTTAGATGCATCTCCTGAATAGTTGTCAATCTTAGTACTGACCTTCGTGACCTATCATAAAGGTGCTAATTCGTGCGGTAACAAGTCTTGTTTCCGTATATCATTAACTTGTGGTGGTTGTTTTCGTATAAATTTTTGTGTGTAAAACTCACGTACTCTCATGATTGATGTTTAATGGAATTATGAATCACTTCATAAAAAAATTAAGTAATTCTTAGATATTAATTGGCAAATAAATTTGTTTTTGTGTACAATAACTTATTGCACCATTGAAAAGTAGACACGAGGTTTAAAAAATTCACAAAAATTATCTTGAATACGATCAAAAGGTTACATTCTCAAATCAAATCATTGCTCATGATCTTCCTTGTCTGTGTCATTAATGCTTGAAGTTGTATGAATATCACTAGCATTTGCACTGAGAGGGTAAAAATATTGAGTCTTTCCACAATTGAACCTTTCTGACTTACCTTGGGAGATTGGAAATTTCATTTTAATAGTACTTTAATGGGTACTATCAACCCGACTTACAACTAAGGTTTTACTTCTGACATTCATGAATAAATACATCAATGAGATCCTTGATCAGAGGATCAACATATCTCTTTGCCTGCGCTCCCTCCCCGCCCCTCTCTCTCCCTCTCTCCTCGCCCCTCTCCCCCTTCTCTCTTCCCCTCTCTCCCCTCTCTTTCTCTCTCTCTCCCTCTCTCTCTCTCTCTCTCTCTCTCTCTCTCTCTCTCTCTCTCTCTCTCTCTCTCTCTCTCTCTCTCTCTCTCTCTCTCTCTCTCTCTCTCTCTCTCTCTCTCTCTCTCAACCCATGACCCCCCTCTCCTCCTATCCCCCTGACCCCCCCCCCCTCTCTCTCTCCCCCCTTTAGTAATTAAAATCATTAAAATGATTATTGTAATGTCCCCATTCAAATAATTGCATAGTAGGACAATTCCATCAATCCTACTAGTTCCCTAGGTTGGATGGATACATTTGGAATTTTAATAAGGGAGATAATAAATGATCTTTAGACATTAGAATGGGATAAATATTTAATAATGTAGCTTATTAAATAAATACAAGAGAAAATTGAAGTGGCAATGGAGCATGGAGACACATGGAGACTATGGGGCCCACACAAGCTATAAATTTGGTGCACATGGCATCCTCCTCTTGCAATTTCAAATCCAAGGGAAGCCTAAAGGTTCTTGGATGAGTTAGAAGGCTAGTACACTTGGCCATATGCATAATAGGTCAAATTTTGGAGGAAATGTAACTTACATGGGAGAGGAATAGTCATTTTGGAGCTAGCGAGACACTTGGACTAGATTCCCTAGCTCTATGACAACAATGATCAAGATGCTATGACATCTATGACACAAATCAGATATGAAGGCTGACATCTGACATATCTAACATGTCAGGTCAAAATAGAGCATCCAAGAGAGCTCTCATGGAGTTAGGGAAGCTCAATGGGCTCCAACTCGAATTTGGGGAAGGTGGAAGGCTAGGAAAGGGATGACACATAGCAAATAATGAGAACACACCCTAATTCGAATTGAATTGAGTTTGTGGATGGATTGGTAACCTTAGAAGGTTAAGCATGTTTATAAAATATAGGAAGCAACCAAGAGAAGGGCTTTTTATCATTTGAGAAATTGTCATTTGTGAATTGTGAGAGCCAGTGGATGACTAGTTTTCTTGCCTTGGCCAATTTCGAGGGTGAAATATTCCCATCAAAGTTGGTGTTTGGAGAGGTCACTTAGGTATTTCAAGGATATTTAATGTATTTTTAATTGTATGTGGAAGCTACAGGGCATCTTGTGGGTTCTTCTATTGCAACGCTTCCTCTCAAGCATTTCCAGTTTTCTTTGCATATTCATGTTCATGGAGGGATTTCCCCTTAGGTGAGCTCTTGTACTCTTTGGCAGAGATATTTCTGATCTATTTATGATTGTAATCAGTTAAATATTATATTTTATTCATTCTCAGAAAGTTTCAAGTCGAAATACCCAATATTTGTATGTCAAAATGACTTTTAATGAGCAATCAATGACCATTTCCACTCTATTTTGATATATGCCATGGTAATGCTTATTATTTCGAATGGAGGAATGTATATATGATAAATTTATGATGAATGTACTATAATTAATGTGTATTTCAAGTCTCATGTTTAGTACTTAAGCATTGGAATCCATTTTATCCATTTTTATTGCTTTGGGAGAAGATTTGGTGCATTTTCCCCAAGGGTCGAAATTGTGATTTGGGAGCTATTTTGGAAAGAGTCATAACAACCTGTATAAATTGAACCATGATGCATATTAGAATTTAAAAATTTTCCTCACACATACCCTTCCTATTTTCAGAAATTCGAGTGGGGTTGGGAGCATTTGAGAAGCCATTTCCACCATTTACCCGGGGAGAATTGGAACCCCAAATTGCTAGTAAAGACTCCTACTTTGATCATAATATAAAAATATTTTGAAGAAGTTATTGGAGGGTTATAAATAATCTATGAACATAATATTTAAGCATTAATATCATTCATACACACTATGAGAATATTTTGGAGCATTTGGGCCAATTTGGAGACCTAGACATCAAAACTAGTCAAACGTCGAAATAGGGGAAACAAGTGAAAAAATTGGTAATTTAATAAAATTTCAAAAAGGGACATTACAAGTGGTATCATAGAATGGTATTGGAACCTTATGGTATTAAAAAGGAGTCAAAGCAATAAGCCACCACCCTTAGATCCTGAAGTTGAAGGTGTTTTTGTTGGAGAAGAAGAAGTAGTAGAAGAAGAGGTACATTATGCTGAAACTATGACTAACGAGGGGAAGGGATACATTGATCATGAGAAGGTGGAATATATTAAACTCATACAACCTCTCTTTGATGACATAACCAATAATGAACCAGTAGCTTATGAAAGGGTTCGAATGGTTGGTTATCCAATTCGGAAGCAAATTAGGAGTAATAGGAGATAGCAGTAGTTCACAATTGGAAGAAAAGAAGACAATGGGTGAGCATATTTTCTCAAGAACAGAACCTCATAATAGACCCCATGAATTTCAGAGCACACCAAGGCCTACTGCACCTAAATTCTTGTACCAAAAGAAGAGCCTAACATTCAACTTGAACTTGCTACAATGGCAAAAGAATGGGATGAATTGGATGAAGATTATAAAAGAAGTGTACCATTTGATCAGTACTTTCTTGCTGCAAACAAACTCAAAAAGAAGGAAGATAATAAGTCTCTATACAAAAACAAAGAATTAAATTGTGCCATTAGTAAAGTGCTACTCCCTACTTTTGATGGTTCCTCTCAAAGTTCCGCTAACACTTGGGTGCAAAAATTAGATGTGTATTTTCAGGTGAATCCAATGGTGGAAGAAGATGCCTTAAAAATGGCCATATTGCACTTGGAAGGAGATGCCAATGAATGATGGTTCCATGGCCTAAAAACTTTGGGTCATGATCAGGTTAAAACATATGGAGAATTTATTGACAGGGTACTAGAGAGATTTGAGCAAAAAGATCCGGAATTGTCTTTCAAAGAACTACCACAATTGAAGCAAGTTGGGACCCCGACTGATTATATGATGGAATTTCAAAAATTATCAGTAAAGGTGGCTGATGTATCTATGGGAAGGTTATTATTGCTGTTCACTGAAGGTTTGTCTGAACCCTTAGAAGGTTTGGTCAAAAACCACAATCCCACTACATTAAAAGATGCAATGAGCTTGACTGTAGATCTCCGAAATGTGCTTCCTAGAACAAGATTTCCTCCTAAGCCTAACTTCAAATTTGAAAAGAATCCTTTGAAAATATATGCACCTGATAAGAAGCCTTTGCAAAGAGATTCAATTCAAAAGAATAAGAAAGAAGGACATGCTTTCAACCATGGACACCGGGGCATAAATGCACTAAGGTAAAAGCTCAATACATAGAAGTATTTTCTGATAATGATGTGTATGAATGGGGTATAGATGAAGAAAGACACAATTTAGATCAAGAGGAAGAATACGAGACAAAAGATGAAGAAGAAAGACAAGAAGAAAATCATCCTTCACCGAACAAAGCAAGAATGGCAGTACTTTCAGCAGTGCCTCGCTATCACACTATTCGATGCAAGGGTGTGGTATTAGGACAAAGAGCTTCAGTTTTGGTAGATGGAGGATCCACACATAACTTCATTGATTTAGAAAAGGAAGATACCTACTGAACTATTTGATGGATTCAAAGTTGTCATTCCCGGTCACAACACAATGCAGTGCAAAACATGGGTTCCAAAGCTGCAAGTCACAGTAGGTAACTATACTTTTGTTAATGGTTTTTATGTGGTTGATGTTGCTGATGCTAATGTGGTTGTGGGAGTGAAATGGTTGTATTCTATAGGGGAGCATACCATAAATTATCAAATTCCTGAGATGAAATTTCAAGATTCGAAAGGTGTACTAAGGGTTGTGAGGGGGCAACACACTTAACCAAATCAAGTAGTGACTTGGAATAATATGTGATCTATATTGAGGAATGGGGACATAGAACAGGCTGTTGAATGTCATATCACATCTCCCAATCCAAACATAGATGTTTTTGAACACTAAAAGGAGATAGAGAAACTATTTAAAAAGTTTTTAGAGATCTTCCACATGGTAGACCACCTGATAGGGGGGTTGAGCACAACATTGGTTTGGAGGAGGGGACTCCACCCATTCAGATACCACCTTATAGACATCCCAAGAAATTTAGAGATGAGATTGAGAAGTCCATCCAAGAACTCTTAGAGTTGGGACTCATTAGACCAAGCTCTAGCCCTTATACTTCTTCAGTAGTGTTGGTAAAGAAAAAAGATGGAACCTTGAGGATGTATATAGATTTTAGAGCTCTGAACAAGAAGACCATCAAGAATAGGTAACCTATTCCTAGGATTGATGAGCTCATGGATGAGCTATATGGATCCAAATATTTCTCCAAAATCAACCTTATATCAGGTTATCACCACATTCGAATGAAGGAAGAAGATGTACAAAAGACTGCTTTTCGATGCCATTATGGTCACTTTGAGTTTCTTGTTATTCTATTTGGATTAACCAATGATCCAGTCACATTTCAAGCATGCATGCACATAATATTTTGCAAGCAAATTAGAAGGTTTGTTTTGATCTTCTTTGATGATATTCTCATTTACAGTAAAACTTGGGAAGAGCATTTGCATCATCTAGAGATTGTATGGAGAACTTTGCAAGAACAATCCTTGTTTGCTAAGATGTCTAAATGTGAATTTGGGATGAAGGAACTATTGTATATTGGGCACATTATTGGGAAAGAAGGAGTGAAAGTACACATGGAAAAAATTAGGGTTATCTTAGAATGGACATGACCAAAAAACATCACAAAATTAAGAGGTTTCATTGGAATATGCACCTATTATAGAAAGGTTGTGAAAGGGTTCTCCAAGTTGACTTTGCCACTCACTGATTTGACTAAGAAGGATGCTTTCAAGTGGGATTAAGAGGCTGAAAAGTCCTTCCAAAAAATAAAAGAGTTAATCCTATACTTGCATTACCCTATTTTTCTAAGCCTTTTGTTGTTGAATGTGATGCTTCAGGTGGAGGAATAGGGGTTGTCCTAAAGCAAGTCCAAAACCCTATAGCCTTTGAGAGCAGAAATTTGAAGCCTCATGAAAAATTATATTGCATATATGATAAATAAATGTTGGCCATCATGCATGCATTGGCCAAGTTTCAACAATACTTGGTAGGAAACAAGTTTGTGGTGAAAACTGACCACAATAGCCTAAGGCACTTCATCACCCAAAAGGATCTAAATGAAAGGAAACATAAGTGGGTAAACAAGGTTAAAGCTTATGATTTTGATATTGAATATGTAAAAGGGAAGAATAACATTGCAGCAGATGCATTATCTCGAAGACCTTCTTTTTCTCTCATGGACATTGCTAAAGATTGGAAAAATATGTTGCTAGTTGAATATGCCGAAGATAAATTTGCTTGTGATGTGTTAGATGGAATTAAGGGGGGTGATAACTATATGATTAAGAATGGGATGATATATTATAAGGGCATAATTTTTTTGGTTCAAGATTCAAAACTCAAGTACAAAATTTTGCAAGAAGCACATGAATCCCCACTAGTTGGCCATCCGGGGATCTTCAAAACTTATAAGCAATTGAGGCAAAGATTATTTTGGAAGTAGATGAAGGAAGATGTTCATAAATATGTGAATGAATGTAAGGTATGTGAGAAAAAAAAATCAGTCCTTGCATGCCCAGCTGGTTTATTGCAACCATTTCCCATTTCGGAGCAAAAATGGGACAGTATCTCAATGGACTTCATCACTGGGTTGCCCAAATATTTGGGTAAGGATTGCATATATGTGGCAGTGGATAGATTGAAAAAATTTGCTAATTTCTTTGTTGTTACACCATCTTTCAGTGCTGCACAAGTGGATGATATTTTTTTCAAAGAAATATTCAGATAGCATGGGCTCCCCAACAACATTGTAAGTGATAGATATAGTAGATTCATGGGTTCTTTTTGGCAAGAAATTATTAAATTGGTGGGAACTCAGTTGAATCCAAGAACAAAATATCATCCACAAAATGATGTACAAACAGAGAGGGTGAACCAATGGTTGGAAGGGTACCTATGGAACTATGTGGGAGAGCAACAAAAAGCATGGACAAAATGGCTACACTTGGGTGAGTTTTGCTACAACACCAATTTTCATATGTCAATAGGGATGTATCCTTTCAAAGCATTATATGGTTATGATGCACTTACCTTTGTTGAGATGATATTTGGTGATAGTAGAGCTCCAAAAGCTAAATATTGGGTGGAAGAGAGCTAAGAAATTTTAAAGCTTTCGAAAGACTATTTGCAGGTTGCCCAAAATCAGAAAAAACAATATGCAGATAGACATAGAGAAGAAAGAACCTTTCAAGTTAATGATTTAGTATATTTGAGGTTGCAGCCATACAATAAAAAATCTCTCAAAAATAATGGGGTAGAAAAAGCTAAAACCAAGATATTATGGCCCATACAAGGTAGTTTGGAAGATTGGGGAAGTAGCATATGAGTTGGAACTTCTAGAAGGGAGTAAAATCCATAATGTATTCCATGCTTCTTGTCTCAAAAAAGATCTTGGTCAGAAAATTGTCACTTCAGAAATACTTCCTCCCTTGGATGATGAAGGTCAGCTCACACTTGTTCCAGAAAAGATTTTGAAGACAAGGGAAAGGATATTGAGAAGCAGAACTATCAAATAATACTTAGTACAATGGAAGGATCTACCAAGTGAAGATGCCACATCGGAAGAGGAGAAGGTTTTGCAGCATCCAAATCTGAAATTGCTTGAGGACAATCAATCTTGGGTGGGGAGGACTGTAATGTCCCTATTCAAATAATTGCATAGCAGGACAACTGCATCATTCCTACTAGTTCCTTAGGTTGGATGGATACATTTGGAATTTTAATAAAAGAGCTAATAAATGATGTTCAGAAATTAGAATGTGATAAATATTTAATAATGTAGCTTATTAAATAAATATAAGAGAAAATTGAATTGGCAATGGAACATGGAGACGCATGGAGACTATGGGGCCCACACAAGATAGAAATTTGGTGCCACATGGCATCCTCCTCTTGCAATTTTGAATCCATGGGAAGCCTAAGGGTTCTTGGATGAGTTAGAAGGACAATACACTTGGCCATATGCATCATAGGTTGAATTTGGGAGGAAATGTAACTTACATGGGAGAGGAATAGTCATTTTGGAGCTAGTGAGACACTTGGACTAGATTCCCTAGCTCTATGACAACAATGATGAAGATGCTATGACACCTATGACACAAATCAGATCTGAAGGCTGACATCTAACATATCTGACATGTCAGGTCAAAATAGAGCACCCAAGAGAGCTCTAATAGAGTTGGGGAAGCTCAATGGGCTCCAACTTGAATTTGGGGAAGGTGGAAGGATGGGAAAGGGAGGACACATGGCAAATCATGAGCACACACCCTAATTCAAATTGGATTGAGTTTGTATATGGATTGGGAACCTTATAAGGCTAAGTATTTTTATAAAATATAGGAAGCAAACAAGAGAAGGGCTTTTGATCATTTGAGAAATTGTCATTTGTGAATTGTGAGAGCTAGTGGATGACGATGGGGACAATGGGGGTCAAGGGGGATTTCCCACTATAGGGCGGGTCAAGGGCAACACCCTTGTTTTTTTGTTTGTAAATATTTTGATTTTGTGCAATCTGGCACATAAATTCACAAGAATTTTTAGCTTTCTGGTACCTATAAATCCCACTGAAAACAAGCTTGATTTCTCAGGCTTAGGAACCACTGTAACAGTCTTCCCACCCTTGGCATATCCCTTCTGCGACCGAAAACACTTTTTTCGCACTTAACCTGTCCTTTCTTCACTTTTCCTTTCACCCTTCCAACCTCGGAACTTGGGAATCGAAAACTCAAAGGCTTGATGAAGTGAATTGTTAGTCTTCCGCCTTTTGCCTTCTGCATGTCCACTTTCCACCTTCGGAACTCGGGAGTTGAAAACTCAAAGGCTCAATGAAGTGAATTGTCAGTCTTCCTCCTTATGCCTTCTGCATTTTCACTTTCCTCCTTCGGAACTTGAGAGTTGGAAACTCAAAGGCTCGACGAAGTGAATTGTTAGTCTTCCGCCTTCTGCACTTATGCCTTTCGCCTTGCTTTCCACCTTTGAAACTCGAAATTCGGAAACTCAAAGGCTCGATGAAGTGAATTATCAGTCTTCCACCTTATGCCTTCCGAACTTCCACCTTTTGTCTTCTTATTTCTTCCTTCAGAAGTCGGAAGTTGAAAAATCAAAGCCTCAACAAAGTGAATTGTCAGTCTTCCACCTTCTGCACTTCCGCTTTCTTCCTTTGAAACTTGGGAGTCAAAAAATCAAAGGCTTGACAAAATGAATTGTCAGTCTTCCACCTTTCGCACTTCTGCTTTCTTCCTGCAGAACTTGGGAGTCAGAAACTCAAAGGCTCAACGAAGTGAATTGTCAGTCTTCTGCCTTCCGCTTTTTGCATTCAAAACTCGAATGTCGAAAACTCAAAGTCTCAATGAAGTGAATTGTCAGTCTTCCACCTTCTGCCTTCGAAACTCATAAGTCAGAAACTCAAAGGCTCGACAAAGTGAATTGTCAGTCTTATGCATTTTTCCTTTCGCACTTCCGCTTTCCCCCTTCGGAAATCAGGAGTCGAAAACTCAAAGGCTCGATGAAATGAATTGTCAATCTTCCACCTTCTGCCTTTCGCACTTCCGCTTTTAGCCTTCAAAACTTGGGAGTTGAAAACCTAAAGGGTCGCCGAAGTGAATTATCAGTCTTCTTCCTTCGGCACTTCCACCTTCTTCCTTTCGCTTTCCGCCTTCAGAACTCGAAAGTCGAAAACTCAAAGGCTTAACAAAGTGAATTGTTAGTGTTTTGCCTTCCACCTTCCACACTTCTTCCTTTCGCCTTTCACTTTCCACCTTTGGAACTTGGAAGTTGGAAACATATTGATTGACAGAGTTCTCCAACCGTGGTTCTGCCTTCTGCCTTCGGAACTCGGAAGTAGGAAAACTATCAAACAACGAAAACTCTATCCATGGTTCCGCCTTCCGCCTTCTGCCTTTCTGCCCTTCAGTGCAGAACTAGGGAATCGAAAAACTTAACTTTTGACCTTAGCCTTTTCTACACTTCCAACTTCCACTTTCTGACCTCGGACTCCGTAAATCAGAAGTTTCTTTGCCTTAGAATTTTTCTCTACTTAGAAAATTTTCTTTTTCTTCCTTCTTTGCTAGCTCAACTTAGCCTTTCACATTGACATGATCACTGTAAGCTTCATTGGCTCCACTCAGGCATCTCAGCCGACATGTATCGGCACCACTCAGCCACTTCAGCTGACACAGTAACTTCAAAAACACTTAGAAAATTTTCTCTATCTTTCTCATTTTTTCTCTGTTGACTAGGGGGTAATCTTGCCTCTGTCAACTACTCAACTTGGCCCATTGAGACCCAATGCTGCAACCAATGTTGTGATACCACACTGTCACAGCTGGAAGATTAAACATTAAAAAGTACCTCTTATGTCATGTCTTTCTTCCAAATTGCAACGATAAAATATGAAGAAGGTGATTTGCAGTTTGAATTCTGGTCTTGATGGCGACTACCAAAATTGTAATGCTTGTTCCCTAAAGATCCAAATGAATATGATATTTATAAAGTGGGCAATAATTTAGATAATGTGCCATTTTCCATTATTTGGTCTCCCTTAGCACCTACGATAGTTTGACCCCCACCACTTCCAATAGTATATTTGTTGGGCTATAGGGTAGACCCGGGCTTTATACCATTAACTTCGCACCAACAAAAGACCCACAGTGTTGGCACTTTCGGCAACAACCTATGAACAGGTTGCAGTCTCACCCGAAACAGCTATGGGGTGCTGCAGAATCAGGTTTCTGCAAGCAAGAGAGGGATATTACTGTACCTTTAGCCTTTAATAACTTATATTCATATAACACAGAACTTCAACATTCACATATATAACTTCGCAGCTAAATAAACAGACAGTGACTTGCTTTACCCTTTCCTGGGAATTCACAGCGAAGTTATTTAATTAGCAGTGATCTTACTTATCAGATGTATATTTATCAATGCATAAAGAACAAAACAACAACACAACCAAAACCACAACACACGATATAACGTGGTTCACCCCCAGTGTAGGGGTTATGTCCACAGAACTGTGTTTTATTCAACTCTTTACAAAAACCATAGTTTTGATCTACGCACTCAGCTGCAGATCCCTTCAAGTCCTCAAATCCGCGCACACAGCAGCAGGCCTCTGTGCACATAACTGCAGATTTCCTTTATCACCCAAAACCCTCTGCGCACACAGCTGCAGAGGTCATCCACGCACACAGCTGGGACTTAACCTTCTCTTACAAAATAGCCTTAGCTTCGCATCAATTCATCTTACACCAAAAGGCCTAAATTGATTTCTTTACAAGAGTGCTTATTTATAGTGCACTTATTACAAAACCATGGGCTTAAACCATGGGCACCCCGAACCCTAAACCCTGGATTTAAACCATTGGTTTATTACAAAAGAAGGTTTTTACCCAACCCCGACACCCCTAAGACTATTTTGAGTCATAACTCCGCTTACAAACTCCCGTAACTTGCGCGGAGTTACCCGTCTTAAGGACCATTAGGGTGCATGCCCCAACAGGCCCCTAAGGCTCACTAGTGGCCCGTCCCGAGACACTCAGCTACTTTTCTGGTGGTAGAATCTTATTGGCGAAACATAGTGCGCTGCTTGCTGAAGCCATACATGCGGTTGTTGGCAGCTTGTTCCTTTCCTTCGTAATATGCTGGTTAAGGCCTTCTGGATCTATCAGCAACCCCATCCTTCGATCTGCTTGCCAAACATTTGACCATCCACAACTTAGGGTCCCCAGAATTGTGTGTCAAGGTGCATAAGACAAACAACCGCCGTGGCTCTGCCAAACTAGGAGGGTACATCCTGGGATGTTTCAGAGTTTTTCTGTGAAGACCGGTGCTGTTCTTTGTGCGGCTTAGAGCGCACTTCTGCCTTTCTTCCGACCCCTTAGAGCGAACTTCTGCCTTTCTTCGTGCTTTGGTTGAGCATGGATGCCCAGGTGGATTACTCAAAAGGTTCAGCAGACCTCTCTCCCTGACCACTCGTAATAACTTCTGGACTTCACGGTCATTCGACATAGTGCTAACTGAAGAAACTCAAAGACATGCACAATGCAGGAGTCGCAGGCCGGTGTGGCTTCTTATAGAATCCCGCAACAGAATCTGTCATTATGGTGCATTAATGACGCTGAATCTGATGAAGTGGCAGAAATCCTGTCCACACAGTGCCAGATTTTCCCAAGATCTCATTATTGCAGGCAGCGAGGGCAGTTCGCGTGCCGGCATCGCCAAGTCTAGTTTGTCCAATCCGTCAGATTTTAAGCTGCGACACACCTTTAATCTCTGACATAACTACTAACTTCAGCTTCGCCTTGACAAGAACCTTCGACACAATATGCACCTTCGACCCATCCTGACCTATACAGCAACCAAACTTCAACCTTTAGACTTTGACAGTCTTCAACACTTCGTAGCTTTGAGAACAGCTTCATTATAGTCTAGTACCCGATTTCAACTGTTCTTGGTACTTAGACTGTCCTTCATGCTGTTACTCTTGATTAAGGGGTCCCAGTTTGTCCCTGTACTTCTTTAACCTACTTCCATTCACCATAGAAGGTAAAATGTCTCCATTCAATTTAGCTAACTGGACTGCGCCACCATCAATAACTTTCTGCACTATATATGGTCCTTTCCAATGTGTCTTGAACTTACCCGAGAATTTCATGAATTTGCTATCATATAGGAGCACAAGATCACCCTGCTGGAACTGCTTCTTCTTGATGTGTCTATCATGCCATGCCTTTTCTCTAGCTTTCTGAACTTGCTGCTGGAACCCTGCAATGAATATGTCCTCTTCAAGTTTAGTATCTTTGCCAGCCTTTCTTTCATCATATTTGGGTCATCCATCTCTGTAAAAGCAGATATTCTGAGGCTAGGTACAATGTACTCCATGGGCATGACTGCTTCTTTTCCATAAACCAGCCTAAAGGTGTATGGCCTGTCAACTTCTTGCAGGTAGTTCTATAAGCCCATAGTACTGCTGGAATTCTAAGGTCCCAATCATTTCTATTAGCATTGCAAACCTTCGTCAGAGCGTGTTCAAGTATCTTGTTAAAGGATTCGACAGTTCCATTTGCTTCAGGATGATAGGCAGTACTCTTCTGATGATATACTTGAAATTCTTGAGTCAATACTTCAATAGTCTTATTTAAGAAATGTGATCCTTGATCGCTCATAAGAATTCTAAGACACCCAAATCTTGACAAGATGTTATCGAAGATAAACTTCGCGGCTGTAGCAGCACTACATGTCTTGACTGGTTGAGCTTCGGCCCAATGAGTAAGGTAGTCAGTTGCTGTAATAATGTATCTTGCTCCAGATTTCTTTGCAGGGGGATTGATAGGTCCGACAAAATCAATAGCCCATTTATCAAAGGGTTGTAAAGTTACCTGTGGAACTAGAGGCATCTCATCCCTCCTGGATGGTTTGCCTGTCCTCTAACAAATGTCGCAGCTGTGGCAATATTCTCTTGCATCCTTATGAATTGTGGGCCACCACAATCCGGCTGTCAGAATCTTTTGTGCTGTAGCTTTTCTTGCGTAATGACCTCCTGCTGCCCCAGAATGTGCCTCAGCCAAAATTAGCGGCTTTTCATGCTCTAGGACGCATCTGCGTAGTATTTCATTTGGTCTCATCTTATATAGTTGCCCTGCTATTAAGGTAAAGTCAACTGCTCAAACCACCAACTGCTTCTTCTGCTGTGTTGTCATCTCGGCGGGTGGAAAACCTGTAGACAAATACTGAACAATATCCTGAACGTATTCATCAACCATATGGATGGCAAACAAATGGGCATTAGGAAGACCTTCATCCAAGCTGATAGGTTCTTCTCCCGATTCGAGCCTCGACAAGTGGTTAGGACCTAGATTTAGTCTTCTTGGTTTGACTATGATCTCAAAGTCATATTCCTGAAACAGAATCAACCATCTGCATATCTGTCCACCTAGCACAGGCTTGTTAACCAAATACTTCAAAGCAGAATGGTCAGTAAACATCTTAAAATGAGATCCTAACAGATAATGTCGAAACTTCTGCAATGCATACACCATAGCTAGACCTTCTCGTTCTATCGTAGTATAATTTTTCTCTGCTGTGGACAATTTCCTACTTGCAAAAGAAATGGGGTGATCAATATTACCTTCACTTGACCAGGCCAATATTATACCCAGAGCAATGGAGGATGCATCGACATGCACATGAAATTCCTTATTCCAGTCAGGGAATACTAAGACAGGAGAAGTTACCATCTTTTCCTTCAAAATATCCAAGCTTGCTTGACACTCAGGTGTCCACTCGAACTTAATATCTTTCTTCAACTGCTTTTCCATAGGGGCTGTAATCTGAGCATATCCTTTAATAAATTTCCTATAATAACCAGTGTGACCAAGCGTAGTGTGCAGTTGTTTAACATAATTTAGAGGTGGCAGGTTCACGATAATGGCTCTCTTCGCAGGATCCATCATCAGTCCTTGCTTACAGACAATGTGACCTAGCAGAATTCCAAAAGGGGCACAGAAGATACACTTTTTCAAGTTCAAGGAAATCTGATGCTGTCTACATTTATCCAACATAAGTCTTAGACTAGCCATGTGGTCTTTTACTAACCCGAAGATAGTCCAATCATCAAAATAAACTTCTAAGAATTTATGTATGAATTCCTTGAAAGCAGAGATGACTACTCTAGAAAACATGGCAGGTGCATTCTTCAATCCAAAGGGCATAACTGTATACTGGAAGGATCCCATTTCTGCAGTGAAGGTTGTCTTATGTCGATATTCTGGAGCAATTCGAATATGATGGTAACCTGAAAATCCATTAGTAAAAGAGTACACTTCTTGACCTCCTACATTGTCTAAAACTTCATCTGTAAAGGGGGTGGGGAAAGGATCATGCAAACAGGCATCATTCACCTTCCTCAGATCGACACAGATTCTGATTTCTCCCTTAGTCTTCTTTTCTTGCACCACCATAGGACTGACCCACTCAGATTCTTCAACAGGCTCAATGATTCCTGCAGCAAGCATCTTATCCAGCTCCATTCAGACTTTTTCCTTATACTTAGGGTTCAGCCTATAAGGGCGCTGTTTCACAGGCTTCGCATCAGGTTTCAATGAGATCTTTATCACTCCTATATCCCGAAGGACACCTTTCATCTCTGAGAACTTCATCAGAAAGAGATCCTGATATTCATGGAGAAGTTGGGTCACCTTGCTTACCATTTCGTCATCCCAATAATCTCCAATGGTAGCATACTTGGGGTTTTCTTCTGACCCAATGTTTACGGTCTGCGTCTTCAGGGGTTGAGTCACTTCAAGTGCCTCCACTGCTGGTCCATGCACTTCGTAGTGTCCTTCTGACTCAGGAATATTAATGTTGCGCGGATCGTCATCCTCGTCAATTGCGAGGTTATAACATTCTACTGCATTGGCTTCCTGTACCTTCCAATCAGGTTGATATTCTGCTATTTCTTGATCATCAAATACTTTAGTATGAATCAACCTAACAGTTGCGTCCAAAGCAGGAGAAACCTCATTAATAGAGAATGTCAGTACAAAACTATCAACAAGACAATCCCAACTTACAGTACCGTGGCGAAGCTCGACCTCCAGATACTAATTCTTTGCTATGGGTTCCAGGGTGTGCACAAACCTATGTACCCATTCTTCACGAGGTACATGCTTCCATGCCTCATAGCATTGCTCCAAATGTCCCCGAGGACTAGTCTTACCATTAAAATTGCTTCGGACCGCCTGAGGTTGGTCCCTGAATCTTAGGTAAAGGGACTTCTGGCATGCTTCCCAACTATGAATGTACTTCTTGTGACCATTCCACCATCTGGCTGCTGTGGCTCTGAATGCTAAATCCAGAGTCTCCATTTTCTGTGAGTCTGGTACCTGTTATGAGAATTGCACAATAAACTGTTCTGGGTCTGTCGAACCATCAAAAAAAGGTAAGGTTTGTGTCTGTGAGCCAAGCCATCTGAGAGACTTGGTAATTCTGGCACATCTATGTCCATGCAGCTCATAAAGTCTGTTCTGCCAGTTTTCTAACCCATCCTCTGAATCCGTCATGCAGGAGCTGTCGCACTGCCAATCCATGATACCTTCGGCAGTAGGATCAACACAATCTTCCTCCTTAGCTGTGATATTGTAGATGTGATCCAAAACATCCTGGTCTTCATCTTTTACTGGCTCTGTGTATCTCTCTCCTTGTGAGGGGTCCAGTGGTACTATGACTCGCAAATCTTTCCCTTCGAAAGTCATCTATCTCTTCTTAAGGTTATTGACTGCCGCATTTGCCATTGCCCATTCAATTCCTAGCAAGGCTGGATAGGGGTTGCTGTCATCAATGATCTCAATAACTTTGAAGTCTACTATAGTACAGATGCCATCAATATCTACTGGGACATTAGGGAATCGTCCTAGGGGCACAATCTTCTGCTGATTGGCTAATCTCAACTGTATAGGTGACCAAGCGAGGGTAGGTTTTCCCATTTGTTCCCAAGTTTGCTTAGTTAAGACATTTACCTCTGATCCTAGGTCCAATATAACATCAATCATATCATACTCTCCTATTTGAGCATTCAATCTCATTTCCCTGCCAATTCTTCTGATTGTATTAACACCTTTTGCCTAACCAGTACTTTGCTAAGGTTCGCAAGAAGCAATAACTTTCTACAGCTCACTTAAAGCATTCTGATTTCTTAGGAGCTTTAGACAACTCTGTAAAAAGGAGGACAGTGTACTTACTTTGTCCGTCGGAGCTTCTTGCGGCTGCAACTGTTGCTGATGTGGTTGCGCAGGTGCTGCTGATGTGCTAGGATCAACAAAATCTTTCTTGGCTCTCATGAATGTCTCTTTTTCTCTTTCGATATCAAATGTTGGAACTTGGGCTGGGGCCTTACGAACCCAAGCCTCGTCAGGCTGTTTCTCCTTATTCTCTACTTTCGTCGTAGCTCCACTCCGGGTAACAACATGAATGGCTGGGGCAGGTCTTCGCTCGACAGAAATCATCTGAAGATTCTGAGTAGGGGCACTGGTTCTTTCCTAAATCTTAGCTATCAACTGTGGGCACTGCTCGATCACATGATCTACGGCTCGGCAATACCGACATGCCGTAGTGGGGTTCCTACAGTCTCTCGCTAAATGCCCGGCCTGGTTACAGTTGTAACAAACAACCTGGCCTCTTCATCTCCCGATGATACCACCTCGACCACGACCTCCAAAAGTACCTCTACCTGATGCACCACCGCAGTAACCATAGCCATCATTGCCCTGTCCCTCATTTTGTACCCGATAAGCATCGTAAGTCTGTTCTCTTATGAGGTCAAAGCTGTGACACTCATCTTCGTTGTGTCCCACCGATTTACAGAACTTACAATAAGGGTTCTTAGGGACTTGCACATACCTCTGCAGAAGATAGCAGTCTTCAGGTCGATGCTGGCCAGTTGTCCGACAGATCTCACAATATAGAACAGTAGGGTTGAACGGGTTTGGTGCACCAGTATTTAGGTAGTTTCTTACCACAGGACACTATTCCTTGTCGTGACCTTCTGTCCGACATTGTGTACACCAAACCTCTTCACAACCATTTTTTCCTTTCTTCATATCGCAAAGCTCCAAAGCCATCCCTGCCAACTGTGCTTGGATTTGAGCAATACCAGAATTATCTTCGACAGGGGCGGTTTCAAGCTTCATCACGATTTCCAGAGCCTCCTGCTGGTCAGCAACCTTCTGCTGCATGAGTGGGGTTCTGATATGTGGTAGAAACGCTGCAATGAACCATTCTTTGTGCTGTGTAGGTCCAATGGGGAAACTGACTTGGTCTAGCAAAACTTTGAATCTTTGATCAAAGTCCCATACTAATTCACCGCGCCTCTGCTGAATCTCTTTCAACTCAGTGATACACTGCGACTCTAATTTCGGCTTCTTAAATTCCTTTGTCATGGCTGCTTTTATATCAGCCAATGCATGGTTCTGAGTGCTGGAAAACTTCATGAACCAGGTCAGAGCACGGTCTCTGAAAGAAGTAACTAGCTGCGCTCTTTTTGTATCTTGATCCGTAATGGTCTTAGCAGTCCACACTGCTTCACATAAAAACCAGAACTGTTCTGGATCCTTTGATCCAGTTCCTTTGAAAACATGTAGCTTAATGTCATCATGCATGCGGGCCATAGTGGATCTAGGGGGGTTGGAGGGGGACTTGAAGTAGGCGGGGGGGAATTTACTGGGGTAAACTGACCTGCGATAGGAATACTCAGGCTAGGGTGACTATCAGACTGCGACGGGTTCTCAGGGATAATAGGTCTTCGCTGCGGGGTTACAGGAGGGTTTCCAATAGAAGGGGTTTCTTCGAGTTCTGAATCTACGGGATTTATAGGGGAATACTCGGTATGCTGACCCTGGGAATAGGATCTAAAATCTCTCTTGTACCTTTTGCCACTTCGCAGCAAACCGTTTTGCTCGTCGAAGGTATTTTCACTTGCAAACATAGGTTAGTAATACTAATTCTAAAACCCTCTGCGCACACAGCTACAGAGGTCGTCCACGCACACAGCTGGGACTTAACCTTCTCTTACAAAATAGCCTTAGCTTCGCATCAATTCATCTTACATCAAAAGGCCTAAACTGATTTCTTTACAAGAGTGCTTATTTATAGTGCACTTGTTACAAAACCATGGGCTTAAACCATGGTCACCCCGAACCCTAAACCTTGGATTTAAACCATGGGTTTATTACAAAAGAAGGTTTTTACCCAACCCCGACATCCCTAAGACTATTTTGAGTCATAACACCGCTTACAAACTCCCGTAACTCCGCAGAGTTACCCATCTTAAGGACCGTTAGGGTGCGCGCCCCAACAATATTCCTAGCATTAAGCCCATTAGCATACTCGTTAAATGCCGGGGAAGATAGATATACACACAAAATATATATCACCTGTATAAATAAATACCTGGTATCCCACTCTCACTGGAATCCGGTAAATAAAATATAGAGATTCTGTAGCGCCACGGTGGAAGTTTATCAGGTAATTTTTTTATTATTATTGTCCGTTGTAGAAGGAGCAAGTCGATAAAGTTGACTTGAAGGATAACCGACTTAGTCGATCTGCCGACTAAGTCTATGGGCTGACTTAATCGATCAGCCGACTAAGTCGGTCGACCGACTAAACTAGAGATTAGGTCGGCCACCTAAGGTCCTGTCGGTTCACCAAACCGACAGGTAGTTATTTTGTAACCGTTCTGTAATCATATATATTAGGCTGTTGAGCCAGATGAGAACTCAGTTCAGTTCTCTGTGTTGTATGGAATCATTTGTATAATATAATCTATTTATTCACCTATTTGTTCTTATCTCTTGTCTTTGTTTTATATTTATATATGTTTTAGTGTGTATTATTGGTAACCTTATGTGATCTGTGAGATTACAACATTGGTTCCGTTACCAGTAGTACACGACTGAAATGTATGCAAACAGATGATACCAGAGCAAGAGATTAAGGACTGGTGGGAACGTAAAGTTGTAAACTATTTGCAGAAGTACGCGCGAAGGAACATATTAACAATCGCACAAGCAAAATAAATATTTTTCACAGAGACGCATGGAAAGTTTGTCGAATCAGTGCCCCAACTTTTGAAGAAATTCCTGGATGAGAAAGCCGTATGGGATTAAAGAACAACAGTTGCTGGAAAAACTGATTCATGGAGGTAGAACAAACTTGTCGGAGTGGTTTGAGAAAATCACTGACGACTTCTGTGAGGAGCAAGCAGTCAAAGACATAACTTCGGTGGAAACAGTCAAGGAGAAATTTTACATAGATCTCACTGAACAATTTTTGTGTTCCTTACCGACCTTGCTATTCAAATTCCGGATTGAGAAGGGAGTAGGACATATTGTTGAACCTTGTCCATCACTTCACGAACTGCCATCAAACTCTAACTTGGCGGAGAAGCAGAGGAAGTGGGAAAAATTCATTGCAGAAGGGGAGTGGGAATACTTCATAAGCAAATAGACTGAACTATCCGAGCTTTCTAAAAAGCGTCAGGTAGGCTATGGGGGGGTGGCTGGTCATATGTCGAGATAGAGTATAGTGGATCCTAGTCGACTAGAACCATATACCAATCACCAGTAATGAGCAGTCGACTAAAAGGGAACTCAAGAGAATAGTACCATACTAAGGTATGTTGGACATTCATGAACTACAGAGGGAAGGGAGACAACAGAGGAGGGAAGCAAGACGAGAAAGAGCCTTAGAGCTGCATAGAGGAAGGAGTCCTAGGGCAACTGACAAAGAAAAGAATCTGCCTGAGTCGGGTCATGACTGACATGAGGAAGGCATCGAACATGAAGCGTCCCCTATGGAGGAAGAATTGTGGATAAAGCAGCCAGAAGCTCTACAATTAAGAGCTCCCAATGAAGGAACAACCCTCTCTCCATTGAATCGACGTACTCGAATACAGACTATTGTTGAAGAAGACCTTTGACTATGAGTTGGTGACTTTAGTATATGGAGTCGACTAGGTGACGACACGTACACTAGACGACACCTCATTATACATCGACCAGAGGAAGGGAATTGGGTGACCTTTCAAGTGGCACCCTCCCACCAAAGTATCCACTTACTCCTACTGACACATGAAGGATCACCCCCCCCCGCCAAACATAGCTTTAGAAGACACAGACCATTCAGAACTGTGGGAAAATAGTTGCAGTGGACCATCGACAGCAGAAGTCGGCATCAACTGATTGCAAGTCAGTGAAGAATCGACAACCGACGGGAACGGAAGTTCCATCGACCAAAGTTCCGCAGAGATGAACACACCAATAACCCCACCACCCTCACCGCCACCCCCACCTCCACCGCCGCCACCTCCTGAGAGTAGTGACAGTGATTCAGACGTGGGTCACGGATCGGCTCACATTCCTCTATATGAGGGGAATAAGGACCCCAGACGACATTGGTTCGTCTGTGAGTCGACTTGGGAGGCCAACCAAGTTACAGACGAAGATAGACAAATGGCACAGTTTGCCGGTGCCTTAAGGAAAAGGGCATTGACAAGGTACATGACCTTTTCAGAAAGACAACCCAGAGCAACAAAAGCTGAGATTAAGGTGAAATTTTTGTCATTTTTCAAAACTCCAGATGCTAAGCACCTGGTCGCGAAAAAACTAAAAACCACATCACAAAAGCGAGGGGAATTTGTCCGTGACTACGATAAGCATTGGAAAGACCTGCTGAGCCAGCTGGATTATGTTATAGATGAACAGTTACTAATGCAGTGGTTTCTTGCAGGGATATCTCAGAAAGTGCATCGACACATCAGTCTAGAAACATTGAAAACTTATTAAGATGCGCTAACAAAAGCTCTTCAGGTGGAGATGGATGAGGACATACCCGCTTACCCCACGGACCTCAGATTGGAAGAACAGCTTGAGAATGTACGAAAGTCTCTAAAAGAATTAAGCCTCAAGAATCAGGAGATTCGGTGCACCAAATGCTCGATGACCGGCCATTCCAAAGATAACTGTCAACAGGAATACAGCCAACAGGACGTTCGATTCGTACAAACCGAGTCCTTTTGTGACATTTTCCAGGAGCATGGAGATCACTCAACGAAAGATTTCCCATTCAACATGAAGAACGACAAGGCCTCCTGGTGTGCCATCTGTGAGACCAAAAGTCATAACACGGTCGACTGGCAGTTGAACCTCAAGAACCGACAGAACTATGAGACGTTCTACCAAACTAATGCAGTAGCACATCATAACGGGAAAAACAATCTAGCAAATGATCAGAACGGTCAAAGATACAATGGTCGACGATATGAGTGCCGGTACGACAATCGACCTGCAGGCTATGGAGGAAGAGGTCGATTCCCTGGGAATCGCGACAATCGACCCATCCAGTGCTTCACATGTTATAAAGAGGGACATCAGTACGCAGACTGTCCATATAAGGACATAACTGATCTCAAATTCTGTACTCACTGTGGGGTAGGGGATCACTCATTAGAGGATTGCCCTACCATGTTAGAAAAAATTAATACGAAAAAAATGTTAATGTCTTGTCGTGTGTGCGAAAAAATGATGTAATAAACACTAAAAATTTACATATTGTAACTCGACAAGGAACAAAAACAGGAGCTGATAACCCACGAATCAGTAAAATAAAAACCAAAAATGTCTATCCTGACCCACTGAAATAAAAACAAATATATAAAGAGGCAACTAATGTATTCAAAGAAATTGCACGACAAGAAAACCTTCATGACACTCGACACAATGCAATAAATGAATTAATCCAGCTCGTTCAACAAGATAACTCAGTATCCCAGTTGATCGATTTGTTGTATGAAATAAAATGTACCAACTCTGAAAAACAAACAAAGAACATTTGTAGCTTAAATAAAAAAGACAAAGGTGATGTCGACTTGGAAATCGAGGGATACCACGTCCGACAAGTAGTGCTTGACTTCGGCTCACAAGTAAACATCATGACTCGTGACACTTGGGAACAAATGGGCTGACCTCGACTCAATGAGTCAGGCATATACCTAAAACTAGCCGACTAAGGACTAATTGAACCCATTGGAGTCTGGAAAAACGTTGACACGACTATAAAAGGAATCTCGACCAAGGTCAACTTCGAAATCATCGACCCAAAGGAATGATCCAGTTCCTTCCCAGCACTAATCAGTCGACCTTGGGGTAGAAAGATAAAAGCATCCGTATCGTTGGACAAGGAATGAATCAAATTAAAAGGAAATGGACAAAGAATCATTGTGCCCATTCATCCATCTCAAGGGGAACCTTGGACTGAACCTATTGATGAAGAAGTCGATGTCCGACAACTCTACCAAATCCACAACAATGCAGACTACACAAAACCAAAGATCCACGGAGAACTTCACTTAGGTAACCAAGACTCAGTTGGTTATAAATCAGACGCCGAATTATATGATTGGGAGATCAAAAATTACAAAACACAGGCAAGAGGGTGCTGGACTATACAGAAAGTGTAGAAAAATCCCACCCAATAGTGCTTCATAGTGTCCATTGTCCCAAAAATCTTTGAGAAAAAAATTAGGGAACACCCTACCTTACAACCGACCAACCTACATACTACACAACTACCAAGATATAAGGAAAGGGAATCACAAGTCATGCATGTCGAACAAGTTTCCAAAAATATTGGTGAACATGGCCGACTTCAAATCCTAGTTGAAACTTTTACAGGACAAGCTGCTAGATGATGGGATACCCATCAGACAAGACTACAGACTTGGACAACTGCTTCGACTTACTTTGTCGAAAGGTTTGGAGGAAAGAATTTAACCCAACAGGCTCAGATACCTGTATTCACTCAAGGATAGAACCTAGAAGATCATATCAAAACCTGTGAAAAGGAGTGGAGAAGACTTGGATACAAGGATGAACGAGCATGGCCACACTTATTCCCATCAACCCTCGCTGACTTACCAAACAAATTGTATAAGATGGAAGAAGCTAGAGGTGAAACCTTCTTATGGCACAAACTCAGGGAAGATTTTATTAATGATTTCAACTTTATACCTCAAAATGAAAATTTGGTCGAAACAACAAAACAAATTAAAGAATTTATCCAGCCGACCAAAAATAAACCCTTACAAGATCACCGCCAGACAAGGAAATGTAACAAAATACAAACACAGCTAAAGCCACAATCGACAAGATTACAGTTAGAAAACAAAAACACATAAGGAAAAAGCTTTAGATGGAAATCCAACCATGTCGAAACAACAAAACCTATTTGCACCATCCTGAAAGTCGAAACAACTGACAAACAAGATACCGACAGAATGACTACAACTGACTTCCCTACCACATTCACACAATTCAAAGAAAAAATTCGACCAATCAATGAAGCCAAAGCACCATAATGGCTAGATGCTAAAGTCAAAACTACAGAATTCGACATCTCAAATTATGATCGACCAAACATGGCAAAGATTGGTGACTACTAGAACGAAGAAAAGACCACAGAGATAGTGAACTTACTAAAGGAATTCCAAGATGTATTTGCTATAGATTACAAGGACCTCAAAGGCTTAGTCCACGAAATGGGAGAAATGAAAATTTATACTAAACTTGATGTTCGACCTGTGAAGAAAAGGCCTTATAAACTAGCTCACAAGTACAAGGAGATAGTCAAAAAGGAAATTGATAACATGTTGGCAACATGCATCATCTACCCTATCGACCAATCAGAATGGCAAGTCCTAAGAAACATGACTCGACCGGACTAAGAATTTGTGTCGACTTCAGGGAACTAAACAAAGTAACACTGACAGACCCATTCCCAACCCCTTACGTAGATGAAATCTTGAATGAAGTTACAGGACATGATGCTACTCATTTACAGATGGATTCTCAGGCTATAACCAAGTGCCAATAGCTAAAGAAGACCAGAAGAAGACAACCTTTGTGTGTGAATTTGGTTCCTTTGCTTACAAAGTTATGCCTTTTGGATTAAAGAATGCACCTGCAGTGTTCTCTCGAATTGTTGTTATAACATTTCAAGAATATATTTACAAGACCATGGTAGTATACCTTGATGACTGGACAATATACTCCATGCTAAAAGATCATTGCAAATGGCTCCGACTTAGGTTGGAGAGATGTCGATAGATTCAACTCTCCCTAAACATCAAGAAATGCATATTTGTGACCCCCATAGGGATATTATTAGGGCACATTGTCTGTAAGGAAGGTATTAAGGTTGACTTTGCAAAGATTAAAATTATCCTCGACCTGAAACCACCAGTAAACCCCAAACAAGTTGGGGTGTTACTTGGCCACACAGGCTATTACAGAAAATTCATAAGATATTATTCAGATATGACCTATCCTCTTGAAGAACTATTAAGGGAAGATCAAGAGTTTAACTGGACAGAGGAGTGCCACATATCATTCAAAAAATTAAAAATAAAACTAGTTGAAGCCCTGATCCTAAAGTTTCCAAACTGGTCGATCAAATTCCATGTTCATATTGATGCATCAGGCATCGTAATAGGAGCAATCCTAACTCAACCAGGAGACGATGGAATGGATTACCCTATAGTTTACAGCAGCCAAAAATTAAACAAGGCTGAAAGAAACTATTCGACCACAGAAAGAGAAGCCCTAGGAATGGTCTTTGCACTACAGAAATATCGACATTATCTTTTAGCTAATCCATTTATATTCTATATAGACCATCAGGCCTTGAAGTACCTCGTCAATAAACCACTACATCATGGAAGGATCTGTCGATGGATACTTCTTTTCCAAGAATTTGAGTTTGAAGTCATTGTCCAACCAGGCAAGTTAAATGTAAGTCCTGACCATTTATCCCAAATCGACACAGGAGAAGAACCAACAAGAGTCGACGACGACTTACCTGATGCACATTTATTTCGGATAGAAGCAGTCCCAGCAGAACTAGAAGAAATAACTCAGTTCTTAGAAGATGGACATGCACTAGAAGGTATGAGCAGCAAGAAAAAGCAGATCTTAGCTATGAAGGCAGCTCCATACAGTCTCATTAATGGATTTTTATACAAAAAGGGATTAGATGAAATCCTCAGAAGGTGTGTACTAGAACATGAATGAGACCACATTCTGCATGAAGCACACTATGGACCTGTAGGAGGACATTTCAAGCGGACACAACTGCAAAGAAAATCCAACAGTCAGGATTATGGTGGCCGACACTCCACAGAGATTGCAAAAATTTTGTCAGTTGATGTGACAGATGTCAACGACTTGGTCGACCCCTGCCTAGCACATAAATGCCTTTGATATCCGTAAACCCAAGTTTGTCATTCGAAATCTAGGCCATAGACTTCATAGGACCATTTCCTATACCAGCAAAAAGAACAGGTGCAAGGTATATCATTATTGCAGTTTAATATGTCACTAAGTGGGCGGAAGCTGAACTAGTCGACACATGTTCTAGTGACATAGTTGCTAAATTTATCTATGAGAATATCATCACTAGATTTGGATGTCCACTAACCCTGATTAGCGACCAAGGGACACACTTTATCAACAAAACTATCAAAACCCTAACCGACCAGTTCCAAATCGACCATCGTCGGAGTACAACATACCATCCTCAGTCGAATGGAGCAATTGAAGCATTCAATAAGACATTAACAAGAGGATTAACCAAAATATGTAATGCCAATAAGGACAACTGGGATGAGAAAATACCTGCAGTCTTATGGGAATACAAAACAACCTATAAACGATCAACCGATCAAACTCTGTTTCGACTAGTCTATGGACAAGAAGCAGTAGTTCCACTACACTTCCGACAACAAACACCTATTATCACAGAAATACTACATGTCGATGTCAAACAAGGAAAGAAGGACCGACTATTTCAACTCAGCAAGTTGGAAGAGCACCGACTCATGGCTATACAACACCAAGAAATCCGGAAGCAACAACAGAAAGCATGGCACGACCGGAACATGAAGAACAAAAACCTGTTGGTTGGAGACCTTGCTTTACTATACAATAGTCAAGTCAAAGGAAAACCTAAGAGGCTCCACACAGAATGGATGGGACCTTACGTTGTCGAAGAGATACATCCCAACGGATCAGTCCAACTAAGGACGTTACAGGGCATAGTATTTCGAAAGTTCATTAATCGATCCTGACTCAAATGCTACAGAAACTAATTCAAAAAAAAATAAAAAATCATATAACGACCATAACCGTCAACCAAAATCCATAAAAAACTAAATTCCAAAACCAAAAACATACCATACTTACAGAAAAACCATGACAGAAAATCACCATCTTGACAACCACCATCATGTCCATCGACCTTACACCATCGACCATTTTCATCGACCGACCACTCCCGTCGACCATTTTCATCACCGACATCAACCGACGACTTCAATAGTCCCATCGCGCATTCATGACATCGAGTGCCGAAAGCAATTCACCATTAACACACACTCGAGTCTTCTAGCTAGAACATCACGTCCGCCATTAATACACCCATCACTGCACACAACCACAACATTGCCTATAAATACTGGCTGGCCGAAGGATCATTCATTGCAATCCATATAGAGAGAGCATCAGAGCACCCCGTCGACTAAAAGCTGAGAACACCTTAGTGAAATCGACCACCAAATTGACACAATGGCCCCCAAACAAACTAGAGCCTCGACCAAAGCCAAGGATATACAGGCTGCGGATACACCTTTAGTTCGCAGGCTGAAAAACATCAAAAACGCCTAAGTACAGGAAGGCTCATGGCAAAAAATATGGACCAAAATACAAGAATGGGCCTTTGTTGACAAAAAGGCCACTCAAGCAGCAGAGAAAATCAAACACAACACTCTCTTCGGCTATGCCAACGCACCGCTTATGGCCAGCTTTGGTGGCACGAAGGAAACTACTGTCAAATTCATCATCAGTCGGTATCACAATGGCTAGTTCTAATTCGACCAGCCGATCGACATCTCTGGAGATGTCATGTCCAAGCTAACCGAACTCTCTAATGAAGGAAACCTCGTACCAGTCAGAATCAAAGAAGGACTGGTCGAAGAGCTCACTGGGTCATCTTTCGGTAAGAACTCCAAGGGCTTGATGATTAGCCAAATCACAACCTGAATGCCACAGATTGTGGCCAAAATAATTGCAATAACACTCACTCTAGCAGGTTGAGGCAGTGACCTTAAGTTAGACATGCTAGAAGCTGTCGACACGATTGCCACCGATGGACGAATATATAGATGGGGTGAATATGTCGTTGACATGGTGAAGACCATCTATGAGAGATGTCAAGAAACGGTGGGAATCATCAAATTTCCCTCCCTCATCTTATGGATTGTCATATACCACATATGCCTAGAGGGGAGTCCAGTCTTTCGGGAACCATCGAAGTTCGACATGTTGAGATTTAAACCATTCTCCCAGAAAGGAACCTTGCATGAATTTGAGCGTGGGAAAGTACTGTTGGAGAACTAGTTTCAACAACTCAAAGTCCACATGACTAGATGGAGGATGCCTCAAAACATCCGACGAAATCTACCGACGAACTCCCACATCCAGCTGGAGATCGACCATACCTCGGTGTGGTACATGTAGGGCGACAATTCAAATGCCAAATCCCTCGACTACTACCCATCAGTCGAGTAGATATTTCAGGAACTGTCTCGACAAGCCAAAACAAAAATACCAGTACCAGCAGCAGCAAAGCCAATCGACTTCTTGTCAAAGAGCCGCTCACAGACCAGGAAAAAGAGGAAGACTATGAGCTCAACCTCTATATCAGCACATTTGTGTTGGAGGAGACACCGGTTGAACACAATGGTCGACTGCATATAACCATCAAACCTTCGATCGCAAAGAAGGCGGAACCCCAAACCGCAAAGCAAAAGCCGCAGCCACAGCGACAGATAACTCCTCCGGCTGCAGAAAGTGTCGTCCCGACTCAAGAGCCACGGGGGGAGACAGAGCCAGAAAACCCTGAGTACACTGTCACAAAAGGCATCATTCAAAAATTGTCGAAAGAAATAGCAGTGGCCAGGAAGAAGCTCAAAACACAACAACAACAACAAGGTAAAGGTAAGCGCAAGCTTATTCTTGCTGACTCATCAGAAAACGAAGAAGAACTGGCAGCCATTACCCTTGACATTATAGAGGATGCCGCAACAAATAATGTACCAGTGGAAACCCAGTTCCAGCGATTTGTCGATGCAGGAGCACAAGCAGGTCAACCAAAGAAAGAAAAGACTACGACGACACCTGAAAACGTCATCGATCTTGTGTCGATGCCTCCACCCCCATTGTCGACGAAAATAACCGAGGAATAAGCACCAGCACCATAGTAAGTCAGCCCCCTCGACTTATGCAAAAGTGCGATGCGGGAAGCTGTAAAAGAAAAATTTGACAGAGACAGGGACTTGCAAGCTTTCTTTGAGAAACTGCCTGCGTTGTTTACGTCGGCTCAGAAGATCTCGAAAGTCGACGTGATGGTTGCAATGATTGGGGACTGTACATCCTATCTTGGTTGGTGTCCTCCAGACATGAAGATAGGAAGCTAAAGTGATTGCATGTCGGTCCTCAATTATTGCATCGACCGTACCCGTACCCCAAGCCGACCTACCAGCCACTACACCAATTGAAGGAGAAACTGTGGATGACATAAACTCACACCCTCAACCCGACAACCCACCACTCAACCATACTTCCCCCAAACCAATCACCCCCGACCATTCGCCAACCCCATCACCACCACCACCACCACCACCACCATCTCCACCACCACCACCACCACCTGACTGAGAGACAGGCCCACCACAACTGACAACATCCACACAACTAGAGGTGGTAGTCATCCTAACTCCCCAACTAGACAAACCATCGGCCTCTAACCCACAAACCAAAGATCCTGCCACGACTGTTGCAGGTACACAGGAAGCAGATAAAGAAAAGCATAAGAAGAGGAAAGAGAAACAGAAGAAGGAGCATCATGGAAAGCCTTCAAAGGTCCAAATTAGATTGAAGGATGCAAGCTCCCTGATCGACACAGAGTTAGGACAACTCCTCAAAACCCTGGCGAGTGAAGCAAAGATGAGGAGTGAGAAAAGAAATAATGAACTCAAGGACAACAACGCAGAACAGGTCGCGTTTCTTGACAAATGCAAGAATCTGGCCCAGTCCGTCATGCCGGGCCCCATAGAGATCGACATGGACAAACCGCTCAAAAGGGCGTATCAACTATTTGAGAACATGGTGTCGACCCTCCAAGCTCACATTCAGGAAACAAAGGAGGAACAAAGAGAGGAAACTGCCCGACTCTTAATGGCATAGAACACTGCATTTTCTGAAGCCTATAAAGTACTGCAGGATCATATGGAGGAGTCTGTTGTAACCGAAGAAGTACTAAGAGACTGGCCTAATCACTACAGACAAGTTTATCAGCAGACTTGACAGACTCATCAAGGGTTTCAGGCATTAGAGAGCAGAAAAACCACTGAGGAAGCACTCAGAACGACAATAGAAGAACATATAGTGCTTGAAACCGCCAAACTTCAGAAACTAGAAAGGGAAGCACATCAATGGGTGCAACAAGCTCTCCCTAACTTAGAGAAAGTCGACATCATCTACCCACAAATGAAACGATTTATCGATACTGCAGAGGAGAAGGACCAATTCATGGGTCCTGACATGGAGAGGATAGCTGAATTCTCCATCTCAGAAAAGATGTCGATCTTATCAGGCTTGACCACACTCACCATCGACATCCAGAAAATTTTGCAGAGTTGGACAGATTTCCAACATCGCCTCGCAGTCATAGCCCCAGACATTGTAGAAGTCTGTGTACAGAAAATACCGACCATTAGACTTCACAGCCTACCACAATAACTATTGAAGACCATCAGTAAATTTTGTACCTCCCTGTTTCTTCAGGATGAAGAAATGTTTCGTTCGTGGGGGAGATGTAGAAGGAGCAAGTCGATAAAGTCGACTTGAAGGATAGCCGACTTAGTCGATCAGCCGACTAAGTCGATGGGCCAACTTAGTCGATCAGCCGACTAAGTCGGTCGACCGACTAAACTAGAGATCAGGTCAACCACCTAAGGTCGTGTCAATTTATTGAACCGACAGGTAGTTATTTTGTAACCGTTCTGTAATCATATATATTAGGCTATTGAGCCAGATGAGAACTTAGTTTAGTTCTCTGTGTTGTATAGACTCATTTGTATAATATAATCTGTTTATTCACCTATTTGTTCTTATCTCTTGTCTCTGTTTTATATTTATATATGTTTTAGTGTGTATTATTGGTAACCTTATGTGATCTGTGAGATTACAACATCCGTCATATAGTCGAATGAGAGTAGTATTTCCTAGAATGGGCGAGTTTTCTTGAAACTCTATTTTGAGAAAACCCAAGTTGTCAAAAGAGAATGCTAGAAGAAGTGTCTGCATCCTCAATAACTGAAGGATTTGACAGTGAGGCGGTGCATTGAAATCATGACATCCGACTAACTTGTGAAGCAAGCCACACTTTCGCGAGATTAGAGGAAGCGTGAAGAGTTCAATTATAGATTGTATGCGCGCAGAGCCAGGGAGGATGAACGTGATGACCCGTATATACGTGCAACTTCCTAAACTCGCCAATCACTAGTGGACACGTGTCAAAATTTTAGTGGACAGGGAAACGAGGAATCTTTTGAGACTATGTCTCCATTGTGAAATGTCTTCAGCATAAATATTTATGAATATCCATTTACCTTTGGGAATCTATGGAGTAAGAAAGCATATTTTGTCATTTAAAACATCTACGTGAAATAACATGTTGCAATAATGATTTGACCACACATATGGACGATTTTTTACTCAATGAAAAAATATTCGAGTCAGTTTAAATGAGGTTGTATCTCCATCTATATTGTATGGGATCTATTAAAGGTTTCAAACCACTCACATTTGAATAGGAATGTCTTCAATGATTCATTTTTCTCTCTCTTATTTTTTTTCTTCACAATTGTGACATATTCCAATTCATTATCAATAGCATTCTTATTTGAAGCACATGCACAACTAATTTGTTGGAATATTACCATGCTAAGTTGTTGGATTGGTTCCCTTTTTCTTTACGACCTTAGATTGTGGCTGTTGTCTTCATAGCTTTTGCATGTCGAAAATGCATGTTCTCTCATAATTGTATTTTAATAGAATTACAAACCATTTAATCAAAAATAAAATTTATGTTCTTCTTAGATATTTGGTGTATAAATTTGCTTTTGTGTACAATGATTTATTACACCGTGGAAAAGTAGACACAAGGTTTATATAAGTCACAAATATCAACTCAAAATGAAAACCCAAAAGTTACATTCTTGCATTATTAAAGCCACACGAAAGCTTTGAAATGAGAAATATTATATGAGTTGAACTTTCTTAATCAACATCTATGGGAAAAGAATCACCAACGAAGGAAAATGTTGCAATAGTTAGAGAAAGAGAAGGAGGGTTTGTAATCTAAGATTTAAATATTAGAAGCCTTCTTCCTTCCATGACAAAGAATATTCAAGAAGCATCGACATCCTTGGAGAAGATGCATGAAGCATATGCATCCTTGAAAAATTACAAAAGAAAGTGGCATCTCAATAGACAGTCATATCCAAAATCTAGAGAGAGATAAAGAAGTCAAGGAAGGAAGAGAAGCCCTCTACCGCTAGTCAATATGCATGCACGATGACCAAGGAAAGCAAGGAAAAAATTTCATATATTTCCCAATCTAAATTTGTAGACTCAATCAAAGTGTCTTTGAGTCACTTCAATTTTTACACCAAAGGAATAGGTTCCAAGCTACTTCACAAGATGGCCTACACTAGCCAAGGTCTTGGCAAGGATGAATAAGGTATGAAAAAATCTATAAACATTAAAAACATGCCACTAAATGTTGGCATGGGATATTCTTGATGTATAATTCCTGGAAGGAAAAGCTTGAAAGAGCCCTTAAGTATTATGCACTATGGAGACAAATATAACAACGAAACTCCCATGCAAGGTACTATCCCCATTAAGACCATTAACTTTATAAAGGATTAAGAAGATGTGTACCCACGAGGAGGAGGAAGAAGTGCACCACTGCAACAACATTGTGTAAGGGAAGAAGAGGGAAATAAGGAGATGTCTCAAACATCTCTACATGCACCAAGACTATGAACTATAAGCAAGTTAACCAATCAACATAAGCCAAATTATATGTATGACAAGGCCAAGTATTCCATTGTTTGTTTTTGTTGTAGGAATAATTGCCACAGGGAAAGCCAATGCAAGTTTTATTTCCCATATTCAAAATGTGGTGAGAATACACATTGCATGGCCAATTGTCCTTGTAATCCTCTTCAAGGCCAAGGAAACACCAAGAATAAAGTAGAATGCAATAACTCCTTTTAGGATAGAAGCACAAGAGGAATATTTGGAAGCTTAAAGTTGTTAAGTAAGTAAGAGAAGGACCTTCCATGACAAGGAATTTTTTTTACAATCATTGCTAAATTGGAGGGCATTAGGAATGGAAGTGTTTGGAGCTTCACTGATAACTCCACCTTGATACTTGGAAGGATAAAATCAAGAATATAAGCAATAATAAAATACTCCAATGGACCAACAATCCAAAGTGAAGTTGCGGTAGGGTCCTAATTAATGATTGTACAAGGAGGAGAAAAACAAAGAGCAAATATATATTGAGACTTTTGACCACAAATGTTGAACTGAAACTACAACGAGCAATACTTGGAATGGTTTCTAGGTTGCTTATAAGATCATTGTTTTGGTATGACCTCCTACCAAAGAAGATGTACCTTTTGTTGAATACCCCACTTCCATCAGATTGAAGGATTGAGGTTTTCCATTCCAAAGAGAATGGGAGAAGAATTGTTGTCTCATTCATAGACACTCCACTGTGGAGCGTACTGCCATAAACAAACACATTGCAATGGTAGTCGATGGAAAATTACATGATTGGATACTTGTAGTATTAACAACGCACACATAAAGTTTATGATTAAGAACAATGAAGTGATAAGGTATGGTAGAGGCTCTACATAATATGAAGTATGTTATTAACCCTCCATAGATTTCTAGATCTAATTTATTCCTCAGCTAGAATAATGTTGTTACACATGAATTTGATGGTAATTGGAGGGGAATCAATCCAATGGTTTTTTTTTTAATATTTTGGTAGCTCAAGGAGCAGCAAAGTCAAGTTAAACACTCCATAAGTATAGGACAACATGTTTTTTTCTCGATTGCTTAGATTATATTCTAAAAAAATTCACAATAGTATGATCATTTAAAGCACAACAACATAATGAACACAAATATTTTCCTTAGGGAAACCAAAAGGGAGAAAACCCTGCAAAACTTCCTCAATATAGAACTCAATAAAGACAATGTAAAACCTTGAGACAACTCCTCCTCTCTCTCCAACACACTTATTCTCTCTCTATCGAACTTGCTTGAGTGAAGTGTATTGCAAATGAAGGAGGCGCCTCACTATTCATATTTAACACTTGATTTGATGTAAAAACTAACTAGGCCGACTTGTCTAACTGACAGGGTTGACTTGTCTAGTAAAATACCAAAATAATATTTATTATGATTACTCATGGGTACTATTGACCCGACTTACATCTGAAGTTTTACATTGATCCTTTCAATGAGTATTGTTGGATTTTTATGATTTAGATAGTATTATATTAGGATCTTAACTGAGAGAATAACAAGCACAACAATCAATAACAAGAGACAATGGACGCAAATATTTTCCTCGGAGAAACCATAAAGGAGAAAACCCTGCAACTTCCTTAGAGATAGAATAAGCAGCAATGGTAGCAGTAAAACCCAAAGAAAGCAAGATGATCTCCAACAGTTGTTCTCTCTCTTATCCCAACTCCTTCTCTCTCACTTATGCGCTACAGCTAAGTGTGAGGGATTGTGTGATAAATAGAGAGGCTCACTCTCTATTTATACTAATTCTCGACTTGACAATAACTCACCAGGGCTGACTTCTCTAGGAGAGTCTAATAACCCTAGTGCCCTGAAACTGTGGGGACTTTGACCCCTGATCAACTAGGAGGGTTAACCTCCATGACTTTACATGACTTGTTTACATTACTGATTCTCCCGATAGGAACATCGGGGACTAATCAAATACAATATATGAAATATACAAGTGAATACATTCCGAAGTTACAAATACATCAACACTCCCTCTTAACTAGGAAGGTATTCTCTTGACACAATACATCAGCACAAGTCTTATTCTCTAGATCGTCATCAAAACTGGATCATCACTGGATCATTATCAAATATGGATCATCATCAAAGCTGGATCATCACTGGATCATTAATGGATCATCATCATCATCATCATTGCTTCCGTTATCTCGGTCAACTAGTGCTATCTCTCAATTCTACTCGTCATAGGAAGTTCTATAGAGCCAGCCTTTTTCATGCTGGTTATAGGCCTAGCCTCCATGTAGGTCTTCATCTTCTTCAGCACTTATATTTGACCATGGAAGGAACACATCCAACATCCATGTCAGAAAGGCCTGCCCAACACTTACATGTGACCATGTGAGGAACACATCCAACATACATGTCAGAAAGGCTTTACACTTACATCTGACCATGCAAGGAACACATCCAACATACATGTCAGAAAGGCTCAGAAAGGCTCTGCACTTACATATGACCATGCGAGGAACACATCCAACATACATGTCAGAAAGGCTCTCCACTTACATCTGACCATGCGAGGAACACATCTAGCATACATGTCAAAAAGGATTTGCAATTACATCTGACCATGCGAGGAACACATCCAACATACATGTCAGAAAGGCTCTGCACTTACATATGACCATGTGAGGAACACATCCAGCATACATGTCAAAAAGGATCACAGACTCATCACTTCCCTTTGGAGGGAACCTTGATATTGAGAACACCAAGCTTCTCCCTGAAGTACTCAAACTTCACTCTGGCTAATGGCTTAGTCAACACATCAACTTGTTGCTACCGCAACGGTTCTCCCCGAATTTATTTTACTTAAATTTCTGGGCCCCTCCTCATTATTTTTGTATGGCTTGATCGTTGAACTTTTGAGCTCCTTGAGCGTGTTTTCTTTCGCTTCTCTGAAGGTGGATGTTAGTAGTCTATGTGTGCTTTGTTCATCTTTGGTTTGAGTCGTGAATATGTGGTCTAAGAGAAGTAAATTCGCTGTTCTTCGGCGCATCCTGTGTGAAGAAAATGACTTTGGTTATGGCCGATCCTTAGCACTGCTCAAATACTTGAGTTTCCCTGAAAGCGAGCCTCTTTTACTGCTGGATCGGGGGCTGCGAAGTTTCAACCCTTCCGGCGTTGCAGCTCCGAGACTTTTCTTTCGTCCGATCTCCTAAACCGTCCGACGCCCGATGTGTGTTAACTATAAATCATGGTTCCGTAGCTTCTGCTTGCCCGCCGTTGCGTCTGGGAGGAGATAGTCAGTTTTCGATCCGAGTCTCTTCCGACGTCCGACTTAGTTGCCCATCCGTTCCGCGTGTCCTCTAGCTTTCCTCCTCCGTCATTGCGGCTGCTAAAGCCTTTCGACATCCGACTTATGACACCTTTTGCCCTCGTTTCGCTTGGCTGTGACTTGAACTTCACTCGACCTTGCGGCTGGCTGTTTCCCCGGGTTCCCGAACTCGCTTCTCTCTGACTGCCGATTTGTTTTTCCGTCGGCGACCATAGAATATTGCCAGGCCCGCATGTGGTTCACTCGGTCATTTCCTTGTGGATTGGTTAATTGATGATATCGGTTATTTAAGTCATGCTCTGAATTTGAATACAGGCAGTTACCAGGCGACCAGTCAATCTGCTGCGACGGGAAGAAAGACTAACCCATTTGGGCAGAGGTATGACCGAAAAGAAGCAGATGGAGGGCGAAGTCCGGAGCTGTAAAGACATGATCCTAGTAACGGATCAGTTACCAAGTTGTCATGATCACATGACGACAAAAGATCAGAATGTGAAGAGTTTGAGAAACCAAAAGGCCATGCGTTTGGGAAACAAAACGCTCCGTAATTATAGTTTAAATAGAGGGACGAGGCACGGAGAAAGGGATTTTTCCCTGGAAAACTTTGTATTTGTTGACTTGTAAGATGAACTACTTCGTTTTGCATAGGAACTGCAATTTTTGCCTATCGGAGAGAGTGAAAAGCGAAATGTATCAATGCAAACTAAATGAATAATGTTGAAGAGGAACTATTTCGTTTTCAGCTGTGTTTCATTTACTGTAAGAGTATTCGATTTTCTGAACCTATGTTCTTGCTAAATGTTCTTCAGTAATTTTTGGATATTTTTCGCTGTGAGTAATAGATGTTGTTATAAAATGATCGACTACCTGGTTATTTGAATATCTGGAAATGTTCATGTGCTTTAGAAGAAGTATCAGCTACCTGTGATTCTTCTTTATGTATGTGAAAATGTATTGCTCACCCAAAATGATAACCTTGCTCCCTAGGGATAGTGTAGATAGTTAGCTTATTTCTTTTGTATCTGGTTTGGTTGCTCGCGAGCGCAAGACGAGAGGTAAGAACCTGCGCATCACTTTGTGACCGCTCCCTGCAGCTTGATCACCCTGCATTTAGTTAGGCACTTGCATATCATTTCTTTAAGTCAAAATGCAAAAAATCGGTGGGCCGGGCCGCAATCGGTAAAGCCTTAGTTTTGTTCCTTAACCTACGGTAGCCGGACTGCATACCGGACGGATTCCCTATTTCAAATAGTCGATGGGCTAGTTGGGAACGTTGATTGGGGAGAATCCCTTACTGTTGCCGCCTGCGAATTTCCAGGCCTCAACAGTTTTGGCGCTAGAAGGAGGGCCGCTAGTGCATGGCTGGCCAAGGAAACCTATTTTCCCGAGATTATTCCACTGGTTACAGTTCTGAGAGTAGTGGGCCACGTATTTCAATTCCGGAAGAAGAAAATAGAGAACATCTATATCCTGTTCGTAACGAAATCGTTAATGATCTGAGAAGACATACCCGTGCTTATGTAAAGAAGATTGGAGGGTTTCCTATTATCCACGAATTGCCTAGAAGAGAGTACAAGAAGAAAGACCATCCTCTAATTGAAGATTCAGTGTTGGTTGGAGACTGGGAAGAACTTGTGGAAACTGCAATACAGGAGGTTGAATTGCCTTTGAACCAAGTAGGTCCAGACACTCCTTACAATTCTCCTGTTCACACCCCGGTTGGTTCACGTCCTCACTCTCTTGTTGGTTCACCCCCTCACTCTCCACCTCAACACATGGCCGACGTTAACGCAAATCCACCTAATCCACCAAATCCACCGCCAGCTTGGAAAGCTAGATCACCTCTAAATCTAACCCCACCTTTGCATGACCTACCTCAAGCCTTTGAGAAGCTACTGCCCAAATTTGATCCAAATGAGAAAATCCTAGTGGATGAGCACCTACAGAGTTTCTACTTGGCAATAGAAGGTCTGAGGGCTGGGGAACATGAAGATGTAGTGTGTAGGCTGTTCCCGCACACCCTCAAAGGAGCTGCGGCCTCGTGGTATTTTGGATTGCCCGCTAACTCTATCCTAGACTGGGATACCTTCGAGAGAATGTTCAGGAGTAAGTACGTAGTCCAAAAGACTCACACTGCCCTCATGAAAGGACTGTGTGCATTAAAGAAAGAGAAAAAGGAAAAAGTGCACAGCTTCACACAAAGGTTTGCAGCATATCTAAAAAATTTCTCTGAAACAGATAAGCCTTCAGACAAAGTACTAATCGAATACTATACCTCAGCTTTAGGTCCTGATTTAGCCATGTTTGCAAAAGGTAGGGCCAAGCCTACCTTAATAGAGACCTATGAAGAGGCAGAAGTGGTGGAAGCAGAAAGAGAGAGTGTGGAGGACTATCCGGAACAATCAGGAGAGAAAGTTGCGGGAAGAAAAACCTTATTGTTCACTAAGCCTAAAGAAGAAAAGACACCAGACTATGAAAGCATGGCTAAAATGATGCAAAAGCTATCTAATAAGATCATAGACTTAGAAAAGGAAAAAGAAGCACAAAAGTTCTTCAGGCCATATTATAAAAAAAGGGAGGATAGCAATCAGACCCAACCTCCTCCTCAAAAAACTGACTCCATGAATCTGACAGAGATAGGGATGGAAAATTTCTGTACTTTTCATCAACAGCCCCATTTCGAAAAGAACTGTCCGCAATGGATAAATTCAATGACATTGGTCATGAATCAGATGTTGGATTCAAGATTAACGAAGGAAGATGAAGATGAAAAGAACGAAAATGCTGCTTCCACTTCTACACAAGGGCAAGAGGACGAGACCATTGCATTATGGAATTCTGTCTCCTTACTCGATGCAGAGGAGGAAAATACCCAAGGACGCAAAGATATCAGGGAGGCTAACATGACAACTAGGAGCAAAGGGGCGGTTAGTGATGACAGTCTTCTGCTCCCAAAGATTCGAAGGCTGCAAAGAAATATAAAAAAGAAATTTCAAGACGAATCATTGGCTGATCAGATTCCAGAATTTACCATTACCAGCCAGGATCCGAAGCAAAACAGAACGCCGCCTAAGCCAAACGATGAGAATGTGAGTGCTGATAAATCTCAGTCCACTAGAAAACTAATCGAATATGACATAGTCGAAGATATAAAGAAGATAAAGGCAAACGTCTCGCTGTTTGAAATGTGCAAAGTACCTCAATAGAAAGAAAAGTTATTGAAGGCACTTGAAACGTCAGAAGAAAAGCTGCCCGCCGACAATCAGCCTCGGGACGAAGAAGAGATTGGAGAAGCTAGCGTCGGAGGTAAGTCTAAAACCAAGCATCCACCTTTCCTCCTGACATTTGAAATTTTCAATCATAACATACACAATTGCCTAGTGGACTCAGGGGCGTCAATTAATGTCATGCCCATATCAGTATGTAAGAAAATAAACGGACAGCCTAAGCCATCCACGTGGAGGGTGGTGCAATTGGATAGGACGGACGTCAAGGTCATTGGTGAAATGGAAGACGTCCTGATCCATCTGGCATCCAATGATAAAGTATGCCAAATTATTAACATCGTAGTGGCTGACATACCAGATGCTTACGGCCTGGTCCTGAGCAGAGATTGGTCAGCCAAATTAAATGGGTATTTCGCCACAGATTGGTCACATCTTTGGTTGCCGCACAAAGGGAGTCCTAATCAGATCAAGGTTTTGAGAGAACCTCACATGAAGTACGCTGTCACTCAAATGGATGAGAAGAATATACCAATTGAACCTGTATTGGGAAACTACTTTCTCGAGCTGGAACCAGGGAATTATCAAGCGGAAGAGGCCAGCAACACATCTGACACCCAGCCTGATCTCCTTCGTTTTTCTCAGGCTGACGAGTTTGACTGTAAAGTAGTAGATTTAGCAGTAGGAGTAGATTCTGTTTCAGTGGATAATGTGTTTTGGACTTTGTTTTTTGATGGCTCGAAAACGTTAGAAGGGTCAGGGGCCAGCTGCGTCCTCATTGATCCACAAAAAAATAAGCACTTCCTATCCTGTAGATTAGAGTTCGAATGTACTAACAATACGGTTGAATATGAAGCACTGCTGCAGGGACTCAAGAAAGCAATCGAGCTACAGGTTAGTAATTTAAAAGTTTTTGGGGATTCGGAAATAGTTGTAAAGCAAATAAGAAATCAAATACATTGTGTTTCCCCTCATTTGAAAGATTACCAAAATGAGGTATGGGAGTTGCTTAAATGTTTTCATGCATTTAACATTTTTTCAATCCCAAGAATAAAAAATGCAGCCACTGATCTTCTAGCTACATCAGCCGCCAGGTTGGTTCCCACTAATAACAAATGTTCTATTGAACTGCTTTTCAGGCCATCAGTTCCTGACATGATCACCAACCTGCGAGTATTTGACGATGATCAGCAAATAATTGAATGCTTGACAAACGAGGAGGTTTTTAAAGGAGCCATTATCGACGATGAGGAACATCAGGATGAAATGAAATATGACAATTTCATTCCCAAAGGGGTCAGGATGTTAGAGAAGATGTTTGACCTGAACGAGAAATTTAGAAGACCCGCTAATGTGAAGACGCACAGCTCAACTCTACAATTTGAGCTAATAAATTTAGGGACTGAAACAGAGCCTAAGTTCGTAAACCTCGGCAAGTGCTGTTCACCAGTGGAAAGAGACAAGTTCCTCAGTTTGTTTAAGCAGTACAAAGATGTTTTTGCATGGACGTATGCAGATTTAAAAACCTATGACACTAATATCATCAAACATATCATTCCTATTAAAGCAGGCGTCAAGCCCTATTAGCAACTGCTGAGGAAGATGCACCCAAAACTGGAACCACTAATCCAGAGCGAAGTGAAGAAATTGTTAGATGCTAGGATTATTTTTAAGATCCGGCATTCAGAATGGGTGTCAAATTTGGTGCCGATCAGAAAAAAATTGGGAGAAATCAGACTGTGCGTGGACTTCAGAAACTTAAACCGCGCATCAGACAAAGACAATTATCCGGTACCTCCCATGGAACAAATTCTACAGATGGTGTCTGGTTCTGAATTGTTTTCATTGTTAGACGGATTCTCTGGCCACAACCAAGTGTTAGTAGCAGAGGAAGATAGATTGAAAACAACATTCAGGACTAAATGGGGAACTTTTGCATATAGAAGAATGCCTTTTGGCCTAATTAATGCTGGCGCGACATTTTAGAGAGCTATGGACATAGCTTTCCGAGGATTGATTGGGTGAAGTGTGGTGGTCTACCTTGATGACATAACAATATTTTCAAAGAAAAGAGGGGAGCACACGTTCCACCTAAAGCAAATTTTCGAGTGCTGTTGGAAGTATGGCATTTCCCTAAATCCTAAGAAGTGCGTATTTGTGGTCACAGAAGGCAAGTTACTGGGACATATAGTGTCAAAAAGAGGCATATCTATAGACCCAGAAAGAATCAAAGCCATTGAACAAATTCCCATGCCCCATAATAAAAAAGGAATGCAATCCTTCATGGGAACAATAAACTTCGTACGTATATTTGTACCTGATTTTGCCCAGACTGTTAAACCATTACAGCAGATGGTCAAGCAAAATGCACAGTTTAAGTGGACTGAGACTGAAAAGAATGCTTTCAGTAAAATCAAGACTGATGTTGCACATGCGCCCTCTCTTAAAAGTCCAGACTTTGACAAGGACTTTATTATGTATACATTTGCTTCCGATGATTCATTAGCAGCGGTACTCACGTAGAAGGAAGAAGGGGGTGATGAATTCCCAATCTCTTTTATGAGCACTGGGCTACAAGGAGCTGAATTAAACTACCCAGCCATTGATAAGCAGGCATACGCAGTATTTAAGGCAGTAAAGCAATTCAGGCCTCATATACTAAAAAATCGTACCAAGGTAATAGTCCCTTACCCAGCTGTAAGATCCCTTCTCATTCAAAAAGAATTAGGAGAAAGAAGGGGCAACTGGGTAACAGCGCTTCAAGAATACGATCTTGAATTCAAGCCAGCTACTGTAGTAAAAGGTCAAGGGTTATGCAAACTGATGACTGGGAAGATGAACAATGAAGAACAAGCATGGGAAGATGAAGCTGATTTGCATGTAACGGATGTTTTCCCTTTATTCATAGCTCCTCAGTCGTGGTATAGATATCTTGTGCATTACTTACAGTCAGGGGTGTTGCCAGAACATTGGAGTTCCAAACAAAGGAGAGCGATGTGTTTCAAATCAGCTTCCTACCAAATCATAGAGGGCGTATTGTTCAGAAAAAACTATGATGGAGTCCTCCTGAGATGCTTGGAGAAAGAAGATGCTGAGAAGGTGATGTCTGAGTTGCACGATGGCCTGGCTGGGGGACATTATTCAGGGGACACCACAGCCCACAAGGTTCTCAGAGCTGGTTACTACTGGCCAACACTCTTTAGGGATGCACACACACACGTCAGAAAATGTGATACTTGCCAAAGATGTGGTGGAAGACAACCTAGAGCAGCAGCACCTCTAAAGCCAGTAATGATCACAGAGCCTTTCGAACAATGGGGAATAGACGTCATTGGAGAAATAAAACCAAATTCTTCCCTGCTGCACAAGTATATTGTAACTGCAACTGATTATTTCACTCGCTGGGTCGAGGCTATCCCATTGCACAAGATAAACGAGGATGAAGTCATCAGCTTCTTACAAGATCATATCATGACCAGGTTTGGACTTCCAGTTTCGTTAGTTTTTGATAATGCTAAATACTTTTCATCCATTAAATTGACTGCTTTTGCTCATGAGAAAGGGATAAAATTACATTATCTGCTAACTACTATCCGCAAGGGAATGGCCTGGCTGAATCCTCCAATAAAAACCTCATTAGAATCCTGAAGAAGACTGTCATAGAAAACCAGCGAAGTTGGCACTCAGCCTTACCCAACGCCCTGTGGGCTGACAGAGTCACTCCCAAGTCTGTCGTAGGAGTGTCACCCTATACCCTCGTGTACGGAAAGGAAGCCATCCTGCCTCCCAATATTCTGCTACCTTCTTCCATACTAGCTCAAGAGTCTAGGGGGTCGGATGATGAGGTTCTGCAAATAAGAATATATAATATCCTAAAAGTAGAAGAAGCCAGATCCAAAGCCAGAGAACGCTTCAGACAACAGCAGGAGGTAGTCAAAAGATGGTTTGACAAACATAAAGCTGGGAAAAAGGACTTTGAAGTAGGAGACTTGGTCCTCAAGTGGGACCACCCCCATGATGAAAAAGGAAAGCATACCAAATTCCAGCAGTTATGGGTAGGCCCCTTTCAAATTGTAGCCAAACTTGTCCCTGCTACTTATAAGTTGCAAGATTTACAGGGATGGGAAGAGAACTTGCCAGTAAATGGTTTGGTTCTCAAGCCTTACTTTTCTTGAAGTTTTTCTTTGATAGTTTCTGCCTTGTATATAAATAAGCTGTGTAGTTTGTTTTCGAGTCACGTTTTCTTTTAATTTAATTCTTAGTCTTGATTTTCAATAAGGGAACAAACTTGTGGTTGCCTGGAGGACACTAAGGTCTTTTGGGAATAGCAAATATGTTGAGTATCAGCCTGTGTATTGCTTAAAGAATTCTTCCAGCCTAACGGTTTTCTCGAATAAAATATGGTGTGCATTGAAGTCCTGCTTAACCCCTGTGAATTAAACCGGATTCAGAGAGTCTGGAGTACTATGTCGGGGCCCCATCCACGTCACATTTAAAATGTTCTAAGGAGCGACAGTAAAGGACCCATGGGAGGAAGCAAGGTGAACAGCGTATCAAATATAAATGATCCCATGCCAAGAAACAAATGCCGAAAGGCAGCTAAAGAGTCAAACTTCTAGAAAAGTACCATAAATCAAAGCAAGTGCTAAAGCATAAACACCAAATTGCCAAAAGATCCTCTCCGTCCATGAGCTGGGACTTAAAATACACCACTCACACAAAATGGCACTATGGGATAGAGGATCATGAATTAAAATTCAGTAAGAAAGGCGCACAAAAGGACTCAGATGAAAGGACAAAAGTCCAAAGGCACAAAAGTGTTAAAATGGCATGGGAATGAGGAACAAACGAATACTGCTGTTTGCTATGTGCTGCATCCCTGTGGTGTCCACACTGTTAGCTACCTGAAAACAGAGGTAATAATGAAACTCATACTCTGACCTCGGCATAGTTATTTGGACTTGAGGGTCTCGGTTTTCCTTTTCCCCAAAGGACTGGCATCAATGATTAAGGTACACACTTCGGTGATATGAGAAATCTAGATAGTTGGAAGAATTCGATGGATGAATTTGTTGCGGAATAGTCTGCTACTCAAAGAAATAATCACCCAGAGATCTAGGTTCCCCAGGTAATCGCCAGTTGTTGTTATCGCAACGGTTCTCCCCGAATTTATTTTACTTAAATTTCTGGGCCCCTCCTCATTATTTTTGTATGGCTTGATCGTTGAACTTTTGAGCTCCTTGAGCGTGTTTTCTTTCGCTTCTCTGAAGGTGGATGTCAGTAGTCTATGTGTGCTTTGTTCATCTTTGGTTTGAGTCGTGAATATGTGGTCTAAGAGAAGTAAATTCGCTGTTCTTCGGCGCATCCTGTGTGAAGAAAACGACTTTGGTTACGACCGATCCTTAGCACTGCTCAAATACTTGAGTTTCCCTGAAAGCGAGCCTCTTTTACTGCTGGATCCGGGGCTGCAAAGTTTCAACCCTTCCGCCGTTGCAGCTCCGAGACTTTTCTTTCGTCCGATCTCCTAAACCGTCCAACGCCCGATGTGTGTTAACTATAAATCGCGGTTCCGTAGCTTCTGCTTTCCCACCGTTGCGGCCGGGAGGATATAGTTAGTTTTCGATCTGAGTCTCTTCCGACGTCCGACTTAGTTGCCCGTCCGTTCCGTGTGTCCTCTAGCTTTCCTCCTCCACCGTTGCGGCTGCTAAAGCCTTCCGACATCTGACTTATGACACCTTCCGCCCGCGTTTCACTTGGCTGCGACTTGAACTTCACCTGACCTTGTGGCTGGCTGTTTCCTCGAGTTCCCGAAATCGCTTCTCTCTGACTGCCGATTTGTTTTTCCGCCGGCGACCATAGAATATTGCCAGGCCCGCATGTGGTTCGCTCGGTCATTTCCTTGTGGATTGGTTAATTGATGATATCGGTTATTTAAGTCATGCTCTTAATTTGAATACAGGCAGTTACCGGGCGACCGGTCAATCTGCCGTGACGGGAAGAAAGACTAACCCATTTAGGCAGAGGTATGACTGAAAAGAAGCAGATGGAGGGCGAAGTCCGGAGCTGTAAAGACGTGATCCCAGTAACGGATCAGTTACCAAGTTGTCATGATCACATGATGACAAAAGATCAGAATGTGAAGAGTTTGAGAAACCAAAAGGCCATGCGTTTGGGAAACAAAATGCTCCGTAATTATAGTTTAAATAGAGGGACGAGGCACGGAGAAAGGGCTTTTTCCCTGGAAAACTTTGTATTTGTTGACTTGTAAGATGAACTACTTCGTTTTGCATAGGAATTGCAACTTTTGCCTGTCGGAGAGAGTGAAAAGCGAAATGTATCAATGCAAACTAAATGAATAATGTTGAAGAGGAACTATTTCATTTTCAGCTGTGTTTCATTTACTGTAAGAGTATTCGATTTTCTGAACCTATGTTCTTGCTAAATGTTCTTCAGTAATTTCTGGATATTTTTCGCTGTGAGTAATAGATGTTGTTATAAAATGATCAGCTACCTGGTTATTTGAATATCTGGAAATGTTCATGTGCTTTAGAAGAAGTATCAGCTACCTGTGATTCTTCTTTATGTATGTGAAAATGTATTTCTCACCCAAAATGATAACCTTGCTCCCTAGGGATAGTGTAGATAGTTAGCTTATTTCTTTTGTATCTGGTTTGGTTGCTCGCGAGCGCAAGACGAGAGGTAAGAACCTGCGCATCGCTTTGTCACCGCTCCCTGCAACATTTAGTTAGGCACTTGCATATAATTTCTTTAAGTCAAAATGCAAAAAATCGGTGGGCTGGGCGGCAACCGGTAAAGCCTTAGTTTTGTTCCTTGACCTACTGTAGCCGGACCGCATACCGGACGGATTCCCTATTTCAAACAGTCGACGGGCTAGTTGGGAACGTTTATTGGGGAGAATCCCTTACTGTTGCCGCCTGCGAATTTCCAGGCCTCAACACAACTATATGTTCATCTATCGCAACATACTAGAGCTCCACTGCTCCTCTCTGTACCATATCCCTGATATAGTGATATTTGATCTCGATACCATGTTAGATTTTTATCATTTAGATAGTATTATATTAGGATCTTAACTGAGAGAATAACAAGCACAACAATCAATAACAAGAGACAATGGACACAAAGATTTTCCTTGGGGAAACCATAAAGGAGAAAACCCTGCAACTTCCTTAGAGATAGAATAAGCACCAATGGTAGTAGTAAAACCCAAAGACAGTAAGATGATCTCCAACAGCTATTCTCTCTCATATCCCAACTCCCTCTCTCTCACTTTTACACTATACGTAAGTGTGAGTGACTGCGTGATAAATAGAGAGGCTCACTCTCTATTTATACTAATTCTCAACTTAACAATAACTCATTAGGGTCGACTTATCTAGGAGATTCTAATAACCCTAGTGCCCCAAAACTGTGGGGACTTTGAACCTTGATCAACTATGAGGGTTAACCTCCATGACTTTACATGACTTGTTTACATTACTGATTCTCCCGATAGGAACATCGGGGACTAATCAAATACAATGTATGAAATATACAAGTTAATACATTCCAAAGTTACAAATACATCAACAATTCTTACATGACCAATTACATCAATGAAATCTCCTAAAGGAGGAATAAAAAATAACATAAGTAGAATAAATTTTGGAGTTACATTATTTTAACACTCCCTCTTAACTAGGAAGGTATTGTACATCATCGACAATAACCACAACAACAACTCTACAACTGACTGGTGAATCTCTATATCTCATAGGAATTTTTGGAACAACGTCATATATCTTCATCATCAATCCATAAATGCATCATCATCATCATAATCATCATGAAAATGGAACTGTTGGATCATCATCAACATCATCATCATCATCATCATCAACAACAACATGGAATTGTTGGATCATCATCATCATCATAGAATTGTTGGGTCATCATCAACATCAACATCATCAATATGTGGGTACTAGGACATCATCATCATCTAGAGACAGTATGAGAATACTACAACAACATCATCATCATTAGTATGTGAATACTGGGACATCATCATCATTATCTTGGAACATCATCAGTGTGTGAGTATTGGGACATCATCATTACCTGTAACATCATCAGTATGTAGAAATTGAAACAACAACAACATCATTATCATGTTAGTGCTAAAACAACATCATCAACAAACAAATTCTAAATCATCATTTGCATCATCAACATAGAGATGCTGGAACAACATCATCATCATCTGCGTAGTAATTTTGGAGCAACATCACCATCATCTACATAGTAATTTTGGAGCAACATCACCATCATCAACATAGAAATGCTGGAGTAACATCATCATCAGCACAGAGTATTGGGACCACATCATCAACATCAACACAGAGTGATGGGACCACATCATCATCAACACAAAGTGTTGGGACCACATCATCATCATCAACACAAAGTGTTGGGACCACATCATCATGCCCTTAGGACATATGAAGCAGCATGATGGGAAGTACTCTGATAGATCCATCAAGTGTTTGTCTGACTTACTAACCCTTTAGAGACAAACAAGCCTATCCAGAAAAATGGATCTATATGGGGACTAAACAAGCCTTGTCTAGCTTACTAACCCTTTCAGGCCAAACAAGCCTAGCCAGACATACTAATCCCCCTATGATCAAACAGGCCTCGTCTGGCTTACTAACTCTTTCGGGCCAAATAAGCCTATTCAGACATACCCTACCTAGACTGAGCAACCACACCATTGCAACATGAAACCTACCACATCATCATCATCATCACTCCCTCTTTCGAGGGAGGTCCTTTTGGACTACACCAAGATTGTCTTGAAAGTATTCAAACTTTACAAGAGACAGAGGCTTAGCCAATACAACAACAACTTATTCCTCTGTAGGAGCATACTTGAGCTTTACAACTCCCTTCTGCATCATATCCTGGATGTAGTGATATCTAATTTCGATGTGTTTTGAATTATCATGAAACACCGAGTTTTCTATCATCTTAATACAACTTTGGTTATCACAATGGATATCAGTCACATCTATCTCTACATCAAATAATCCTGCCAACATCTTGTGAAGCCATACTGCTTCGCTACAGGTTGAACGTGCTGCAATGTATTCAACCTTTGTCGTACTGAGGAAACACTAGGTTTCTTTCTAGTGAACCATGAGATCATGCTTGACCCCAAACTAAAACAACATCTTGAAGTGCTCTTTTTTCCTTCAACACTTCCTACCTAATATGAGTATGCAAATCCGTGCAATCTGATCTCACCATCTGATGCATATCTGAGAATATAATCCAGCATACCCTTCAAGTACCTCGTCACATGTTTTGCTACCACTAGGTAAACATGTATGGGCTCCACCATATACTAACTCAAGGTGTTTACAACAAAACATATATTTGGTCTCGTTTAATATAACATCTACTATCTTTGAAGAATCGTCATTCAAAGCTTCAAGTTTGTTATCGTCGGAATAGACATGGCCTTACAATCCATCATCCCAAATCTCTTTAGGATCTCAATTGCATATTTTCCTTGGTTCAGGAAAATCTCGTCTGGATATTTCCATATTTCAAGACTTAGAAAAGAGTGCATTATACCAAGGTCTTTTATCTCAAATTATGCAGTGAGTTTCTTCTTGCATTTGTTGATGGGATTATCTGCATGTATAAAAAATAGATCATCCACATATAGTATTAATATCATAATCCCATCATCCTAAACCTTATAGTAAAGGTTGGAATCTTCTTTACTCTCAGTAAAGTACAAACTCATCAGGAAGCCATCAATTCTTCCATACCATGCTCTGGGTGCTTGCTTCAACCCATACAACTCCTTCTTTAGTATGCATACATGAGTATTCTAGTCATCTATCTCAAATCCTTGCGGTTGCTCAATGTATACTTCTTCTTCTATCACACCATTTAGGAAGGTTTTCTTTACATCCATTTGATGTAACTTCCACTTCAACTTGGACGCCAAGGAAAGGATGGTTCTGATTGAGGTGTACTTTGCAACTAGTACAAAGGTATCCTCATAGTCGATTCCTTCCTTTTGAGAGAATCCACGAGCTACGAATCTTGCCTTGTAATTTTCTATACCGTCGTATGTTGAATGCTTTGTTTCGTAGATCTATTTCAAGGAGACTAGTAACTTGTTCTTTGGTCTTGGTATTGCTTCCCATACATCATTCTTTATAATGGACTGGTATTCCTCGATCATGGCATCTACCCATTCCTTCTACTTTGTTGCTTCTTCAAAGCATGTGGGTTCTTTGTCAGTGAGATTACACATCAAAGCCACATAATTGGCACATGGCTTTGGATTCTTACTTTCTCTGAGGGTTCCTTCTAGAATGCCATATCTTTACACATCTTCAATTATCTCACATGCCCAAGCAAGCCTTCTTTTGAATGAGATCATCTCACTAGGTAAATCCTCAAGTCTATGAGTTTTTGTCATGTCATGATCCTCAGGAATCTATTCTTCCTCACCATTTATGTATGGTTTGCAGATTTCTAAAACTCTAGGAGCTTCATGCTCCTCTTCATCTTCAAATTTTCCTTGATTTTCTGAAAGTTGTATATTCGTCAAATGTGACATCTCTGTTGAGTTCAATTTGATGGTATCTTGGGATATAGATTCAGTAATCCTTTGATTGCTCACTATATTCCATAAACACTCCCTTCTTTCTTGAAGGGTCCAACTTTGATCTCTTCTTCTTGGGAATGTGTATGTATATTGGACAACAAATATCTTCAGGTGACTTACTTCAGGATTTTCTCCGATAAACATTTATTCTGGATTCTTATTCCTAAGAGCACCGTGAGAGAGATTTTTTTATGTACATAAATTGTTATTCTAGCTGCTTCTGCCCACAGGTACATTGCTAGATCTTGTTCATGGATAATGACTTTTACTGCTTCCATGATAGATATATTCTTACTTTCATCCACACCATTATGTTGAGGATTATAAGGGATGGCGAGCTCCCTCTTAATCCCAACCTCTTTGCAGTAATCATTGAGTTCACTTGATGTGAACTCACCTCCATTATCTGATCTCAAGGTCTTGATCCTCTTTTCAAATATGTTTTCTAGAAGAGCCTTAAGCTCCTTGAACTTTTCAAATACTTCATCTTTCTTATTCAAGAAATAGATCCAGGTTTTGCTGTAGTAATATCAAGAAAGGAACCATAGTAAACATACCCACTTAGTGAAGTAATTTGGATTGGTTTGGCTACATCTGAGTGAACAATGTCTAAGATCTGTTTTGCTTTACGCTCACTGCTTGGAAAAGGGTTCTTCGTGTTCTTTCCTTGTGCACATCCTTTGCACACTCCTTCATGGTCTTCCTGGGTCTCTGGTAAACCTATCACCACCTTGCTCACAATTGTAAATTCTTTGTAATGTATATGAGAAATTCTTTTGTGCCACAATTCACATGGGCTTACGGTGTTAGTCATCAAGGTTGAATCTGCATGCCCCTTTAATTTTTAGTCCTCCTTCTACAACTCCAATCACCACTACATCATCTATAGTCTTCCCTTTTTACCACATGAGGACTTCACCATCTACGAAAGCAACTCTGAACCCTTTCTTATCTAAATCTAAGAGAGAGAGGAGATTCTTGTTTAAACCTGGGACATATAGAATGTCCTTCATCTTCATGGAATTTTCGGAGTCCAACTTATAAGAAGATTCTCCCATCCGTTTGATGGGATATTGGTAATCATATCCAATATTTACTTTGTGTGGAGAATCCTTCTACACAAGGCATGAGAGAGAATCTTTGTAACCTGTCATGTGCTTGGAGGTACCACTAGCTACTAGACAAGTATCACTTCCATGTGAAACCGAACCTGTGAGGGATGAAATCAAAACATATTCTTCACATGAATCTTCACCTTCTCTAGTCCCCTTCTCATTTTCTTGATCATCATCTTCAGCTGCATGGGCTTCAAACCTTTTGTTCCACTTCTTGAGTTGCCCTTCCTTCGGGGGACAGTTTTTGAAAATGTGTCCCATCTTGTGGCAAGTGAAACATTCATAATATGAGAAGTCCATTTTCTTCTTTTGAAACCCTTGAGTTCTTATGGGAGGATGATCATGAATTTTCTTATTTTTTCTTGCCTTTGGTATGGGATGACAAGGCTTGATCTTCATTTTCATTCAACTTCTCTTTTCTGGCTACTATTCTTTATTCTTTTTTAACACATTCTGCCCATAACTTTCAGAACTTGATGAGCTTTCTTATAGAGTATATTCCTCGAACGAAAGATCCTCATTCTCTTGGGAGTCCATTCAAGGTGGTCATTACAACTTATGCTTCTTCCACCATGTCACCAATAGCTTCCAATTGCTCCTTAATTAGGGATACCCTTGTGAAGTATGATTGTATGGTATCTGACTTTTGAATTTTCACACTCTTGAGTTGATTCCTCAAGGTCATCTTGCTATTGATATTTATTCCTTTAAATGGGTTGGACCATACTTCAAACATTTCCTTTGGTTTTCTCCTTGAATATACTTGAGGGATCAAGTGATCTTTGATGGAGTCGGCTATGATCCTCTTAGCCTTGATCATATATTTCTTGTACTTTGTCTTAGCATCATCTTCTTCTGGTTCTACAACTTCCTCCTTTATGAAGCCTTCTAGATCATTCTTTTTCAGGATGACCATGATCATATACTTCCATGGTCTGAAGTTCTTAGCATGCTCAAGCTTCTCATCTAGCTTGGTATTGTTTGTCATCTTGAATAATAATGAGAACCTAAAATGGAAATAGAAGAAATAACACTTACCTAGAAAAAATGCTCTTGGATGACCTCCTTCAAGATGACTTAGGGTTTGATGGTTAAACCCTAATTTTCAGCTGATATCACTTGTAGGGATGAGTTATAGAAATGATCTACCTCCCTAAGGTGAGCTAGACTGTATCTTGATTTTTTGAACTTAGATATGGAACCTTGAAAAATATGAAGCCCTAGTTCCTCCCGACAACAATGGAGGGACCAAAAATGAAAATTCTCTTAATTCATATCTATTTTCACATAAAGATGCACCCTCCTAGGGAGAGTTGAGTGAGCCCTCTTTTGTTGTTGATCTATCGAGGGAATTGTTCGGAATAACAAACCCTAGCTACATAATGTCTTCTTCTAGGGTGGCTCTGATACCATGTAAGTTTTTCTCAATTACTTAGATGTTATTCTAAAACAATTCACAATAGTAGGATCACTGAAAGAATATAAAGCATAACAACATAATGAACACATATTTTCCTCGGGGAAATCACAAGGGAGAAAACCCCGCAAAACTTCCTCAATATAGAACTCAACGAAGACAGTGTAAAACCCGAAGACAACTCCTCATCTCTCTCCAGCACACTTCTTCTTCTCTCTCTAATGAACTTGTTTAACTGAAGTGTATTAAATGAAGGAGACAACTCACTATTTATAGTTGACACTTGAATTGACCTAAAATCTAGTTGGGCCGACTTGTCTAACTGACAAGGCCAACTTGTCTAGTAAAATACCAGAATAATATTTATTATTATGACTCATGGGTACTATTGGCCCGATTTACATCTGGAGGTTTACATTGATCCTTTCAATGACTCTTACATGACCAATTACATCAATCACATATATTAGTAGAATAACTTTTGAAGTTACATTATTTTAACACAACATCCATGGCCATTGTCCTATAAATGCCATGTCACATCCACCTAGGTGTGATCACTAATAATTTATCCTTGGTTGTGGAAGGATAGTTCCAAGGTAACCTTTCAAACCAATCTTTAGGAGGAAAGTTGGTTTCTTTCCTGCCAAAGAGGGCTCTCTCAACAAGAAACTACAATGGGCATAAATATTTTTACATAAACTGAATTAATGATGAAAATGGTTGAAACAAGAAGGTACCATTGGGCATGGAGTCATAATCATGAAATATTAAAAACAAACAGGTATTTTGCAATATGATTTCTTCACAGAGGTGGGATAGCTATTCTTTCACAGTCAAGTTCTTGATTTTCTAGTGGTTAAAAGAGGAAAGATAACAATTCATTAATATGGGCACCAAATAAAGATGAATCCAATATTAACTTTAGAGGAAATATATTTGTGAATACTTAAATCGTATGAACTAGAGCATATGAGTATGAATTATGATCCAACACAAGATTATTCAAGAATGACAAGATAACACAATGGACATAGATAACATGAATAACATTCACAGGAGAAAAGGAAATATAGACTGTAAAACAACAACACGAGAATCTCTGCTTTGAAAAGCATTTCTTGGCTCTGCAAAATTTGATTAAACTTGAAAATGTTCATTACAAACGAGTCTCACTCTCATGAGTTCCAACCCCAATTAAATTGTCAAACATGTATTTATATATAAAAAAGCTCCTCGAGATGATACCTAATTGCCTATTTTCTAAAAATATAAATCTTGTAACTAACTTATTTCATATGTTATATAACTAAAAATTGAATCCTCATAAATGCAAAAATATTTTAATTCCACGTTAAAGTGGACCTTAATACATTTTTTCGAGCATTTTGGATGAATGTCTTCATTGATGTAATTTATATTTCATTCTACCAAACTTTTCAATAGTTTTCCATTGCTCTACAGAAGGCACTTATGGGCTTGTCAATTCTTTGGACAAAACTCTTAACTCCACATGATCCGCATAAGAAATAGGAGACAACTTGGCACCTATCATCATGAATTGATCCAAAATTTCGAAATCCACTGCCAACTTATCAATTATAACTTTTCCAATCAAGAACTGGGTCATATCCTCAAATTTCTTATAATCCATTCTTGCATGAACTAACAGAGCTTGATAATAGTACTGCGATATCAGTTTACGATCTTCATCCCAAAAATAAGGGAGTCCCTTCTGAAATATTTTGTAAGCAATCCTTTAAAAGTCTTAACCTACTGCAACATTTGATCTGCTTTTGCTTGGACACAGTCAACATGATGATGTTTTCCAAGAACTTTCATTGCCCAAGTTATCATTGTGATTCTCTCTTTGATCCCCATTGTTTTCAATTCCTCTTCTAACAAAGTATTGAGGAAATTAATAGTATTATGAGTTTTCTCTACTAACCTTTTATCCATAGTTTCTTTCATGACTGCACAACTTTGTCTTTCTACACTAATCATTCTTTCTCTATCTGTTATAAAATTCAAACAAGGCCTCATTTTTGTAGCTTCAGCGATAATCATGTCCCAAATTAGATGTTTGGTTCCCTACACTTACAACTGTCCTGAAACTTTTTCTATTAACTTTTCATTCTTTTTAAATAATTATTTTCTTTTTTTTCTCAAAAAAAAATTCTTCTTCTTTCTTTCTTAATTATTTCAAAAATCATTTGATTTTCATTCAACAAATCAATTTTTGCTATAAGGAAATCTCTCTCCTTCTCCCACTTACCTTGTTCTTTAGTAAATTTCAACAACTTGGCCTTGCTATAATTTAACTATTGGGACAAGGAATCCTTTTCTTTTTCCAAAACTATTAATTCAGATGCTTGAATCAATTGAGTGGTTGGAATTTTTAGTTTCTTTTTCAACAATTGGATGGTGTTCTCTTTTTCAGCCAAGATTTTCTTTGTGGGTTGCCCTTTGTCTGGTTCACTATCCATAACTAAAAGGTCACCCTGAAGCTTCATAATATGTTGTTGATAGGTTATATTTTCAATTTTCTCATGCTTCAACTGATTTTCCAATATTGACACCGTGGATTGCAACTTAGAAAATTTTAGAGTAGCCTTCAAGAAATCAATATAATTTAGCTCTCCAACATGCTTATGTAAATGCATTTTTTTTGGTACTAGAATATTCTGCAAATTGATCCTCATTTCTGAAACTTTGTTCTAATAGGCCATTGCCAAGTTCAAAGCATTTCTCACATGATATTTTACTGTTATCAGTGAAACCTCCTTATCTAAAATATCCACCACTTTAAGAAAAAGCTTCAAAGTTTTTTGAGAAGAAGTTTTCTTATCCTGACCATATTTAGTACACAAGTTATTTCTGGACTTGTACCTATCACTAGAAGCAGCCTCCCGTGCCACTACAAAACCGTATTCTTGAATCTGAAAGACTAGACCTTGAATTTTCTTCTTTTCTTTAATCTTCTTGTCTTCTAATTCAACCATTTCTTTGCCTGAATCCATTCTTGGTGTTTTTGTAGAATCTTGGTCTACATCTTCAATCTCAATTGTTTCTGAAAAGCTTCTTTTACTAGTAATTTCAGCTTCTTTTACTATTATTTTCATAGCAACAGTTTTATTAAGGTAGAGGGATAGACTTGCAAAATTTATGAGCTCTTTGCACATGATTGATATTCCATTAAATTAGCTCTTTCATCCAATCCCTCTACTTCCTAGTGATCAAAGGCCTTGTTTTTATTCCGTTGTCTCCTTTGTGATATAATATGATTAGGATCATAATTGATTTTTGAGGCCTTCATGAAAGTCATGTCTTGCAACAATCCTTCAATCACCGGGAGAGTAGCTTTACTTTTCACAATGAAAGGACACACTTTCAATGGAAACTTGATCTTTGAAGATTTTTTGAAATTCAAAAAGTGTTCATTTTCCACAATAATTTTTTGTCTGATAAACTCCAAGGCAAAAAATATTGGTGTAAAAAATGCTATTAAAATTTAAGCCTCGTGAACAAAACCATAGACCCTGATGATAGTATGTTCCTTTAGAAGGAACCAGTCTCTAATTCTTCTGTAAGGGATGAATTATAGCACTTCTTCCATCTCTAGTAGAAATCTGGGTGACTTAGGCTAGAAAATCACTCTCTACACTTCTGACATGATAAGGTTCATATAGTTGAAGGTATTATTTCCGATTTCAGAAGTAAAGACTATATTTGGGAGCTGTAAATTCTCTTCATTACAAAACATGAACATCCTTTTTTAATAGGAACTAGGAAAGTATTGTATTATATAAAAAGGCTGCAAACAACCAAGCATACAAAAAAGGTCAAAGACATGCAATTCATTCTGTCTATCCCCAAAAGACCTGAACTATTTGTACTATAAAATATTGACATAAATTTACTGCTATGCCAAAAAATACTTTGATCACACTTCGAAGGGTATATACGGACATAGAAACCTAAATCAAAATGCATAAAAACATAAAATACCATTTAAACTTATGCTACTTCTACTGCTTTTCCACTGGGGCTTTAACTTGATGAGTTACAAAAGTGGGCCTCCATTGGATGATCTCTTGTAGGTGAGTTTTGACAGTGGTTGCACTGGTTCATGCTAACCAACTTTTGCAAATCTTGTTTCATGTAACCAATGGTCCCCATAAGCTCATATAAATCTCTGTGATTATCTTCGATTCTAGCATCATGGTTTTCCATTTGCCTCACCATCCATTTCACCTCTTCTGCAGTCGAACTCCCTTTTATAACCTCCTGTTCACGATATCATTGAGTCAACGAACATGCTGCTTTATTTCCCTTAAGGTAGCCTGTAGGTTGTTCAAAGTAACTTCCCTGTCATTGTTTGCCATAGTTGCCTGTGAAGACAATCCTGTGTGCTCAAAGAGAATTGGCTGAGTTGCCTAGATGCTGGGAGAACTTTCCTTGTCCTCTAAGCTGAGGAATTCGAGAGATAACGGTTGCAAAGACTCTATAGAAGGAGAAACATTTGCTGCATTGTAAACACAATGGAAAACTAACCGAGCTGAAGGAAATTTGTTCCTTGCGTTTTCCATGGCTCGTGCAGAGACTCTACTTAACCTGAGAATGGAAAACTAGCTGAGGAGGGGGGACTGCCACCCAAATTCCATGGTTTATAAAAATTTCAGAAGTTGGGGCATTAGGGACATAACTTATGCCCCCCTTGAGCCATCCTTGATCCCACCTTTCATTGCTTATGTTCCTAGGGAACATTATTTAAATTTTTTAAATTACCAGTAACCCTGGATAATCCAACTTTTAGCTTAGCGCCTTTATTTGCTAAGTTATATGCTTCAGTGTTATTATTTATGAGGATGTGCTAAAGGGAGGTTTGAACATTTATAGAGTTTTGCTGAATTCGCTCGTAGATCCTTCGAATTTTTATTACTCCTTTATTGTATCCATAAATCATTTTGTGAATTGCTTGTTTATAATATCCCATGATTGTAACTTTGGTGATCTTGTTTTGCTTAACCAGATCCAATCCAAAGAGAAGCGTGAGCCACTCAACTTAATTGTTGGTTTTTTGTCCAAGACCCCAAGCATAACTCGCAGCTATATTTCCTTCGGGATTGAAATAATCCCACCCGCACCTGCCTCCCTAAGAAAACATGAACATCCTCACCAAATAGGACTGAAATCTTAAATTTCTGGTCATGTGGAAAATTTAGTAGCTGTAAATGAATATTTTTCGGCTAATAATTCATCATATTTAAGGCAAAAGTATTGACTTGACTCAAACTGCAACTCATGCAGACTTAACCGAAACAATAAGATCAAAAAGACTTCAGAGACAAACCTATCACTATCCAACCCTAAAAAATTACACAACAAGTAAAGGACACACTGGGATTATTCATTAAATAGGTCAATATCCAGAGGGAAAGGTACAATTTCAACTGAAGTACCAGGTTTAAGGCTTTTTAACAGAAAGGGATTCTTCTCATCTGCTATAGCATGTCTATAAAAATGAATCATCTTTTCTTCTATGAAATATTCAAGTTTTGGGAAAATGTCTGCGACACCTCTAATGAATCTCTAATAACCAAGGAATTAATAGGGCAAAGGATTTTTTACTTGTTAGAGTCCATAATGACCTGCTTTGACTGAGAATAGTTGAACGCTAACCACGCAACAAAGTCTAGAAAATTCAGGGTTTAGTCTGGACAAAAATGGTGGAAATGAAACATATGGATACCATGTACATAAATTTCCTATGTTTCTAAGGTTTTAAGTTTTTTCTTTAGCTCATGCACAGGGGGAAAATATAGTATTGTGTCGAAAACATCTCGAACCTTGACCTCAAATATTTATTCCAGCTTATTGAACTCCCAAATATGTGCTTCGATTTCACCTTCTCCTTCCATTTTAAAAACTATTTGGGGGGTTTATATACGTGGCCTACCTGAAAAATGACGCCTGGAAAGCACATGTCTGAGTTGACTTCCAAATGTGCAGGCACATTTTTCCTCGGACGCTAAATGACAAATGTCGCATTTCCATGTGACTTACCCTTATATAATATTGCAAAAGTGGTTTCGGGATCGCTGAGGGTGGTTTATCATTACCACTTTTCATCTAGCGGAATGATTCTCTGCTCACCATGTGGAAAGCGATAAAAATTCCGCTACAGCTTTTTCGTTTCCATATTCCTTGAAAGTTGAGAGTGCAAAATGCACTCCAACCATTTATCTTCTTCCCCTCTGATCATGCATCGTCAATCAGTTCTGACCTTTAACACGCTCCAACAATCATTTCACCAACATCCCTTAATGTTAAAAATTGAGCACTTTCACTCAGTGGATTCCTTGTCTGATTTTGATCTCATTGTGTCTTAGATCCATACCATTAATTCCTTTACAAGGTACTACAAGGCGCTTCATCCGCTTTTCTTAGTCACTTTTAATCCATCCTGTGGTCCTATGGGATATTTTCTCTCCTTTTAGCGCATTATATGTTAACTTATTGGTTATATCAAAACAAAATTGGACCCCAACCTCATATTTTTCCTTTAAGCTCCTTCCAACCATGTGGAACAAAAACTATGCTAACACTAGGGATAATGAGTTACAAATTAGGTAACTACTATTGAATGGAAACCCTCCATGGAAGAAAACATTGTTGCACTTTCTCATGGACACAAGAGTATGACAGGGAGATAACAACAAGGTAGTTGTAGGTTAGCAAACCATGGTGACAAGGTATAAGACATACATCATATGAGGTCCAAAGAAGCGTGTAAGATGAAAAGTCTTACATGTTTGGTATATTTGATAATATTTATTGAATTTATGAAATGATGATGATAATAGTACAAACATGGTGTATAAATACACCAATATGTGATAAGCGCGATCTTTTATTAAGTGATAATGAATTATCATATTTAAATTAATTATATAAATTAAACCTAATACATAATAATTTAAATCAAGTTACTAATATACTTTTTGGTATATTACAAGTCATTTGGCCTTGAAACAATTCGACCATGAACCTTGTGTAAAGAGCGCTCAATTTAAACTTCTTAAATGCTTGATTAGTTGTAACTTCAGTAAGGTTGTAGTGCTTGACATAATTTCCACTGAGAAAGACATAGGTGTGATTGATATTGAAAAATGAACTCTTGCCATGAATAATCAAACTACGGTTTAATAATTCTTGAAATAGTTGCTCATATTTACATTCACATTTATTCCTGCATACGATCCTGTAGGCGAAAACATAATGATTATAGGGTATGTTCTTGTGAGTTTTCAATCTGATGTCTTCTTGAAAAACTTGGATTGCCACATAATTTCCTACGAGAAACTCATAAGTGTTATTGATGTTGATCTATGATTTTTTTGTGAGCGCGAGTATGTTACCATTCTTTGACTAACCTTTGGCTTCCTTGGTAAAGAACGATGGATCTTTAAACATTATTAACTTTGTGATCTTCTCCATTTGTTTCTTGGAATACTTTATTTTTACTGATTCATGATCACATTGAATTGCGACAAATTGCAAAGCATCTATATATTCATGAGTCAAACACTCTTTTGGTTTTTTTATTTTTTCGTCATCGTGATTTTGAACATTTCCACTTCCTTTATTTCCATGATGATACTCCTATACCTTTTTTGTTGTTTCACAATTGTTACTGATATCATGGTAATATTCATCATTATGAATGTTGGATATCTTCATGTTCTTTACAATCGTTATCGACATCATGTTCCTTCATGCATAGCGCAATGATCTCTTTGTTTTTTATATTATTATTCTCAACTAGTACTTCTTCAGGTTCATTAACATGTTGAACTGTATGTTCGTTTATGTTATTGTCATTCACAACAACCTCTTTTGTAGATTCATTTTCGTCTTCCACATTATGGTCTTCATGCATGCCCTTTTTATCTTTCTTTTCTTCGTCATTGCTATCCTCTTCCTTATTATGTCCTTGGATTTGGTTTGAATCCCTAGAATGCCTTTTGATTTGTCCTTGTTTTGGCGTTTCATTAGCCATTTTAACAATTTTGTAGTTGTGTATATTGGACCATTCATGTAATTCTTTTTTGTTTATTGAATGAGGCTGCAACAAATTTCTGGAATATATGTATAATTATGGCTAGGTATTGCTTTTTTGCATCTTGTGTTTCGAACAATGGTTCATTTACAGCATATGTGTATGTTTATATATAAGCATTGCTTTTTGCGTCTTGTATTTCAAACAGAGGTTCTTATCCTTAGTTATGTTTGATGTCCCAGACCTTCTATGCGGGGGAATGTAAGGTGTCAAAATATTTGATTTTCGTACTTCCTCTAACGTAGGTGTCATAGAAGTTGCTTACTTTCCCTCGCTGGAGACTTCAGAGACTGTAACCACTTCTTGATAATTTTCTCTCATCTTTGGCTCGGCTTGAGCAATAAATTCTTCGTGGTTTGATCTTGCTACTAGTTCATCATTGATTCCAACTTCGTCAATCATTTAATTTTGGTTGGTTTCTTGTTCATTTTCATTTTTGCTTTCTTTTTCACGTTTTTGCTTTAACTAATTTTTTTATCATTTCCACTCATTCGAGAAATATATCAAGGGATGATGACATTTCCATATTTGCAAATTTGAGAACTTGAAAAGATTAAAATAATAAATTATTATTATTATTAATGATTAATAATATTATTATTATACACACACACATATATATATTTGTATTGGGGGAATCGATAACTGAGCGGTTTTGGTACTCGTGTGACACGGGGTCCATTACCGTCGGCTGCCACTATAACCCCAGGTGTGTCCACACAGCCCGCAAGCATGGGGCATGGATAAGTTGGGGTGATATTTGAACTTGAGACCTCGTTTACAACATTCCTTCATTTACACGGCACTTGCCAGTCAGTCTACACCTTTGCGGGCTATTATTATACATATATAGTTTTTATGAAGTCTTCTTTTTTTTTCAAAATTTACTTTTGGATCTTTTTTAAATCATTTTCTTATTTAATATGTTTTTAAATTTATCTTATTATATTACTCCCATTTAATCTACTGTTCTCCCAAACATTATGACACTACGCAAAATGGTTCTTGAATTTACGATTTTATTTCACCCAAGCAAAACCCAAGTGTTGGTTTTCTTTAAAACCACATGTTGTTTTTATACTTATTCTTTTAATCTCTTGTCTTTTTCGTCTCTTTTTTTTAAACTTTTTTTTCTCCTTTTACTTTCCTTTTATTACAGTAATAAATGGAAATGAAAGAGTGAGAATGTTTGCCTGAGGAAGAAATGAGAGTGCTTGAGAACCTTAAGTTCTAATGTAATTAATGAGATATGATTACATTACAATTTGATGGATCATTTAAATATGGTCTTATGTGCCTTTACATTGGCTTCTGGTTCATGATGCTTTGTCCTCAAAGCATACCTTATAAAAAATCTTCATAATTTAAATATAGTAAGTAAAACCATGGGCTATTTCATAAAACCATGTGAGGTTTTATGAATTATGTTCTTTAACTTTTTCTTTTTCTTTTCTTTCTCTTGCAGATAATTCGTTTACCCACTTCTTTTTTGTAATATTGTTTTCTTAATTATTGGTTTCTTCTTCATATTTGGAGTGGGATGAATACTTCTTCAATGAACTTCAAATGGCCAAGTCCAATTTTTACAAGAGAAACTCTGAATATAGATGGATAAAAGCCACAGTGAGGTCAAAGACATAAATTCAAGGAAACCTTGACAATTTTGGCCACAAGCCAGAATCAAATTCACTCTAATACCAATTGTAAGATGAAAAGTCTTACATGTTTGGTATATTTGATAATATTTATTAAATTTATAAAATGATGACGAGAATAATACAAACAAGGTGTATAACTACACCAGTATGTGGTAAGTCATGATTTTTTATTAAGTAACCACGTGTTATCATATTTAAGCTTATTATATAAATTAAACCTAATAAATAATAATTTAAACAATGTTAGTAATATACTTTTTGGTATATTACAAAGCGATGTAGAAAGTTGTTAGAAGAGGTGCAAATCTATTAAACAATTCAAATACAATATCTTCACTAGTTCTTAAGCACATTTAGAGAACAAAACTGTACAGGAAACCTAAGAGATTGTTATTGTAACTCATGTGGATACTGTATAACATACCAAACACACTTACAAGGGGGTCTCAATAAGTGTCTTTCACTTAGATAAGTTTTGCTTTCAATTTAGAGCTGCTTCAAACCTGTTGAGGGTTGACTCGCTTGAAATAATTGTAGGCTTGCTTGATTGGATGGTATTTAATTGTTTTGCACGAACATTGAAATGGATCTCTCCAAATTGGGGTTTGAACTCTTGAAAACTATGTTACATTCTCTTGGAAGACTATACAATTTTTCATTTTTGGCTTTCCTGGATGCAGTTTTGTAATTGAAATGTTTGACCCATTTATACACCTCAGTTTTCGATGAAATCTTATGAAGTCATAAAGGAGGATATACTCTACATTTTGTAAAAATTTAAAGTCTGGATTCCAGGTCATTAAGCATTAACAATTAAAATACCAACATGTGTCAGATTTACCTTCAAATCCCCATGCTTCCTATTGGTGACTTTGTTTAAATTTTTTTACCCTCCCCGACAACGACGCCAAAAAATGGCAAGCCAAATAATTGCAGTTATAAAACTAAATCCCTTGGCTCATTACTTAAAATATCAATCTTGAAGTTCATACAAACTTAGAGGCCGTGCACTGTATATGCAATTGCAAAAAAAATAGCTTGAAACAATAACTAAGGAAGACAATAAAAGTAAAGCAACAACTTAATCTAGGAAAACTTGAAATGCTAATTAAGAAATACAGGAAATGTAAATCTACGAAAACATGGAAATGTAATTTATGAAAACATGAATCTAATTTATCAAAGCATATATCTAATCTATGAAAGCGTGAATCTATTTTATGAAAGAATGAATCTAACTAAATAAAAGCATGAATTTAATCTATGAAAGTAGGTAAAGATAATATAATTAATGAAAGCATGTAAATTCATCTAACTACTTTAATTTTGCAAGAATTGAATACACAACAATCTGAAATGACTAATCTGTTTGTAAGAAAAACAATTCAGCAGAAAACTACATAAACTACAAAATCGTTACACGAAACTACAAAAACGCTACAGGAAACTACAAAAACACTACAGGAAACTATAGGAAAGAAAAACATATGAAATAAAATGAAATGAACTAAAATAAATGAAATGAAAGACATGTAGGGTTCTCAGTCCTTCCCTTGAGCGGTACCAACCCAAGGAAGCCCCTGGAACCTTGCTGAAGCAAGTATATTATAGATGGAACAAAAAAACCCTTTTGTTCCTTAAAAGTCTGCCATGAAAATAGGACAGCAACCGGCCCCTTAGAAATTTCCCTTGACCAACCAAGGAGAAGAAAGGGAAACGATAAGAGAGGATTAAAAATATAATATTGATGTCATGCTATCTGATGCACAATTATTTATACAATAATAACTCAAACTGCTCATGCAAATGAACTCCTTGATTTGTGAAAGTTGTCCCAATTAACTAGTAATATGCATGTAAGCTGTTGGTATTGATTTTGTCTTTAGAAAATTGACTTGGCCTCCATGATTTATACTTGGGATGATGTTGATTCCTTTTTCCATGTGCTGGTAGCTCATGAGTATAATTGACACTTGAGAAAATATCTATTCAATCATATCCTTGATTTAAGGAAATTGTGTCAATTAACTAGAAATGTGCGTGCTAATTTTGTTTGATTGACCCCCCCTTGTAGGAATTTGACTTGGCCTCTATGATTTTGAATTTGGATGATCTAGAGTCCTTCTTTATGCACTAGAAGTTCATGAGAATCAAGTGGGGACATAATCCCTTAAATATTTCCACCAAACTAGATCCAAAAAAGAAAGAAGTTATCCTAGAGTTCGAAGATCTCTGATAATTTTGTAGGGCAAAGGTTGACGGTTCTTTATGGAGGGGAACAAGGGGGGTGGGGTTTCAACCCCACCCGCAGATCCAATAGCAAAAATGTGGATCGACATCATCCATGTTCAACTAAATAAAATAAGGGGAGAGGGATCAAGCAAAACTGGAGGAAACCCGCAAGGATGATGACCAAGAAACTACGTACCCAAGATAGACCAAATTCCTACAATGCAGATCATATCCATGGGCCTAAGGGACTAGATCCAATATATGAAAGAACATGCACTAATAGGGAATTTGTAGGCATGCTTCCTTTAGAGAAATCCCTAGTTTGGTGGATAAAAACCATCTAGAAACTGAGGGGGCACTATGATCTGCATTTAGGGTCGAAGGGTATTTTTACCATTAGCTTCATTAGTTTGGAGGATAGAAATTGACTTGTAGATTGAGGACCTTATTTTTTTTACTTGGTTGGCCTCTTCCCTGGACCTTAGAAAGAGAGATTCAACCTAGAAATAAAAGATATGAGGACTGCCCTGGTATGGATAATCCTATATTCCTTATTGGGGGAATAATGGGATTTAGAAATCTTGGAGGATATAGGTAATACCCTAGGAACTTTCATCAGAATTTCTAAAAAAACTAAGGCTGTAATGTATACGACTTATGCTAGAATCCATGTGTACATGGATTTAACAAAATCTCTTCCAGAAGCCATAAATCTTATGTGGAAAGATGAGGAATGGAGGCACCCGTTGGACTACGAATAAATCCCATTTCAATGTATATGCTACCATGATTATGGGAACCTCTATAGAGACTTCTCCTAGAATATCCCCCTTCACCTCGCAATGAAAATGAGAAAGCAGATGATTAGAGTTTTGCATGGGTGTAGTCGAAGTAAAGGGGATCTAGAAGATGAGAAGTCTTGGAGGTTAACAAACAACCTACAGTGATGAATTGGTTCATGGTTCTTGGGGGGCACGAGGACAATGGGGAAAAATTGGATCGACGAGAAGATAAGGAAGATAACCCTAGTATGGGTAAAGAAGAGTAAGGAAACTCTAGGGAGGAGAGGGACAAGATTGAATACCTAAGCACAAATCATCAAAAGATGAATACATAAGACAAAGGGGAGGATATGGAACTAGGGGAGCTAGACCTTGAAGGAATAAAAAAGGATTGTGAGGAAAAAGGTAAGGGGTATATTCCCCAGGAGCAAGTATCCTTGCTAAAGGAATCCATTATTAAAAAAAAACTTAAGACCCTTAGGGATTATGACTAGATATTTGAAGCACAACAAAAGGAAACTAGTGGAGATTGGAAAGAAGACAAGAAGTGAAGAAAATTAATGACATTAACATGAATATTTCATTCTCACATTCTGTCAAACACTTGAATATCTAGGGTTTTTTTATTAAAATTTTACTCATAAACTTTAAATAAAAACCACCACTTCAAGATCTTCTCAAACATTGAAGTATCAATCATACACATGAGACACATATATTTTGGTCAACAAACCGGGAAAACCCTAGAAGAAGAAAATTTTATTAAGAAGAATACTCAAATTCTTTTTCCCTCAACATAAGAATTAATTTCTTCAACCCTCACTGACAGAATTACACCACAATGGAGCAACAAACAAAATACCTCGAATTTGGTGCCAAATAGCAGTTGTATGACCCCCACACGTGTTGTACGACTTGTACCTTTATGTTGTACTTTTCTACCTTGAAATTTGAGCCACACATTCCTGCAATTAATGTAGTTGTATGACCTGTCAGTCTACAATAAATGTGACAACACTACCTTGGGATTCGTGCCCACACATGCTGTTGTACATATTGCTGTCATACTACTGCTGTACGGTCACCTTCTGGATACCTTGGGAAATGTGTTGCTCCATGCCTTAGGAATCACGCCATTGTTCTAGGGTATCACCTTTCTCTCCTCAATCTTATTCTTCCTCTCTCTTCATTAATAATATGCTCAATTTGTCCTTTCTCTCTCTATTTTATACTTTGAAAATTGTAACCACTTATCTTAACCACCTAATCTAGGCTTGAGATACATTTACCAAATCTAGGGCCATCAGTTAATGCACTCACATTTAATAATTAATTCCCTTTAATGATTAAATAATCAATTAAGTGATACCTATTCTATAAAGTACAAAACATCACTTTATTTCTATAACATTCACTTATTACATAAATATACACAGGACAAATTCTAAGTCCTCCTCATCAAACTCACACCAAAAACGTGAGTGAGGACCTTCATAGTTATTTTCAAAACTCCCTCTTAACGAGGAAGGTCCACAACACCATCTCCATCTCAGACTCCTGAAACAACTCCCTCCTGCTCTGGAATCTCTCTCGGATACAAGTGCTCAACACCATACTAGAACCCTGAATATTGAGACTCGCCCTAAGCCTCAACCACCTCCTCATCAACACCATCATTAGAATGGACGAGTCCCGTGCTAGTGCTCTAGAGACAACCACTCTCCTCATTAGAAGAAATGTAAATCACATGTCGATTAGGTGCATCTCTTGCCCCATCATTTGACTCTGACAACCACCCACATATGCCTGGACATATAACACTTCTTCTGCACTTTTTTTATATATACTATGAAACATAATCTTGAACCCTACTTTAGTACAACTCTGATACCATGAACAAAATTAATGACATTAACATGAATATTTCATTCACACATTCTGTCAAACACTTGAATATCTAGGGTTTTTGATTAAAAATTTACTCACAAACTTGAAATAAAAACCACCACTTCAAGATCTTCTCAAACACTAAAATATCAATCATACACACAAGACATAGATATTTTGGTCAACAGATTGGGAAAAGCCCCAACTCTGGGGAAAACTATAGAAGAAGAAAATTTTATTAAGAAGAATACTCATAAAATTTTCACTCAACATAAGATTTAATTTCTTCAACCCTCACTGAGAGAATTACACCAAGTTGGAGCAACAAAAAAAATACCTTGAATTTTGTGCCAAATAACAGCTGTATTGCCAATTGTACAACCCCCACACGTGTTATACAACCTGTACCTTTCCTGTTGTACTCTCCTGCCTTGAAATTTGTGCCACTCGTTCCTATAATTAATTCACTTGTATGACATGTAAGTCTGCAATAAATGTGATAGCACTACCTTGGGATTCGTGCCCACACGTGATGTTGTACGGATTGTTGACGAACTGCTATTGTACAGTCACCTTTCGGATGCGTTGGAAAATGTAATGCTCCTTGCCTTGGGAATCATTCCTGTTGATTTTTTACCTAGGAAGTGTTTGTTCACTCAAGCCTTGGGGTGGACATGAACACTAGTGAATGACTTTTGTATAAAGTGACCTTTTAATTAAATGTTTGAGTTTGTAATTTTAAAGTGACTTTAGGAGCATTAAAGAGGGTGAGTATTAAAAGTTTCATTATTAATTAAAAAGTGATTTTTTAATGAGGAAATGAGATGAGCCATTGATCTCATGGATTTGGTTTTTAATTTGAGCCTTGGATTTGATGGAGGAAGTTACTCAAACAAAAAGGGTGAGGGAAAGGAAAATTCATTCTATTGTTCACTTTCAAGAGAGAATTTTGAGAGAGAGATAGAGCAAGAGAAAACCATAGAGAAACCCTTGCAATTTTTTTTTCCAGAGCACAAGAAGAGGAGAAAGGGCATGAATTTCGAGACAAGAGTACAAGTAGAGGAAGGGCATGAATTCCAAGAATCTGTACACCATTTAATGAAGTGATCGTACAACATTTATTGCAGCAGTACAGTCTGTACAACATGAAAATCGAGGTGAGAAAGAGGCATGTATTTCGAGATACAACCGTACAGCCGTACAACATGATTTTCGAGACGGTCGTACAACATTTATGGTTGTCAGTACACCAGTCGTACTGCACATATTTTGAGGTCGTATAACATAGAAATTGAGGCAGCCATACAGCACACGTGTGGGCGAATTTTTGGGGTTTCGTACAACAGTTTTTTGGGTGGCATGGTTTTCAAGAAGAAAAGAGATAAGTACTGCTGTAATTATTTGTTGAATAACATGTCTCTAAAGAAATAAAAATATCTCTCTAAAGAATAGGTTTTCCCTTCAGGATTTTTCCTGGGTCATTTGACCAAAAATCCGTGTGTTAAAATTTCATGTGTGTGGCTGAAATTAAATTTCTGAGTAAGAGTTTAGGGCCTTTTAATTTTCAGAATTCAAAAGGAAAGAAAAATCTCATGTTTTTATGTTTTCAACATAAAATTATTCAATTTCTATGTTAACTCTAATCTTGGGTTTTGGGCATTAAACAATGAAAAACTGAAACTTGAATTGGGTTGGGGTTTTGAAAATTCTCCATGGTATCAGAGCAATTTGAAGGCTGAAAGTTTGCACACAAACAAAAACTTTAGATTGGAAGGAATAAGGGAAAATAGAGTTGAGTAGAAAACAGGTTCTTGGATTTTAATTCAGTCATGGCTATAGGTCTTAGAATAGAAGACAGACTGAATGGGACTAGAAATTTCAGTCCTTGGAAGGCTAGAATAGTGTTGATTTTACAGGATGGAGAACTATGGGATATAGTGAACATCACTACTACAAATCCCGTGACTGTTCCCATAGATGCAATGGATAGGCATGCATTCAACAAGAGAGATATAAAGGCCAAAAGAATCCTTCTTTATGCAATCAAATATCACGTGATTCCACACATTTCAGGTAGATATCATGCCCATCAAATGTGGGTTGCTTTAACTAACTTATACAAGAGTTCCAATGAAAATTGAAATATGGTATTAAGGGAGAAGTTAAAGAGCATTCGCATGAACAAGGGTGAGAACATGACCACTTACCTCACCAGGATTACATAGGTTCGTGATGAGCTTGGACCTATAGGGGAGGTGATACAAAGTGCTGAGTTGGTGCATACAACCTTGAGTGGCGTGGCAAAGCCATGGGCTATATTTGTGAAGTTGATTGTTGCTCATGAGCACATGCCTTATTGGGATTGTCTTTGGGATGATTCCATATAGGAGGAGAGACATAGAGGATATGTATAGGGCAGTACATATCACAACAAAGAAGATGAGGAGAATGTGGCGTTAGCAACAAAGGGGAAGAAGGAGAAATTCAAGAAGGGTTCCAAGGGTGGAACCAAGTAGCAAGATGGAGAGAAGAAAGACATGAGCAAAGTGAAATGCTTTGCTTGCTAGAAGTTTGGGAATTATGCTAGACAATGCCCAAACAAGAAGAAGAAGAAACAATAGACATCAACTTCAGCAGAGATTGATGAGTACACTACTAGATTTGAGAGATAGTTTTCTCTCTTTGTTGGTGCTTGTGTAGAGAGGGCATCATCCATTACCAATAGAGACATTGAGGGTCACATGGAGCATTCCATGGTTGTTGGGCATTCGTTGAGTGCTTCCACTACTTCCTCCACTTATTACATTGATAGTGAAGCTTCAAGTCACATGATAGGTGATCGAGATATGTTCACCGAAATGTCAGAGACGGATTTGGAGTTGGAGGTTGTATTGTGCGATGATATAGTGGTGAGAGCAGTTGGGCGTGGGATAGCCTGCTTTGACAGGGATTCCATGTAGCCTATGTTTCTCAGGGATGTTTTGTATGTCCCTGAGCTGAAGAAGAACCTTGCATCAGTTTCCATAGTTGAGGACATAGGCTTTGGAGTATATGACCTAGGTGGGAAAGTTCACATATTTCCCAAAGAAGTGGGTCCATTTGCTTCATATGCGATTGGAGTCAGATGCAGGAAACTGTACAAGCTTCTCTTCTAGCCACATCTCACACACTCAGAGCAGCAGTCAATTGTGTGAGTTATGGCACAGGAGGATGGCCCTCCTTCATCATCCAACTTCGAGGATACTGAGAGACATGAATACATGTATGCCAGATTTTAGCACAGAGCCGAGTGCTGTATGCATAGGGTGTGGTTTGGGAAAGTACACCAAGACTGTTTTTTCGAGCAATGATAATAGATCAAAGGGAGTGCTTGAGTTGATACATTCATATTTATGTGGTCCCATGTCATCTGCCTCTTTGATAGGTTATGAGTATTACATTACGTCATCGATGACTTTTCCAAGAAGAACTGGATATATTTCCTTAGAAGTAAGAGATCAGAGGAAGTCTTGCTTCGGTTTTAAGAGTTCAAAGCTCTTGTGGAGAACGAGATAGGAAAAAAGATCAAGTTACTTCGATCATACAATGGGGGTGAGTATACTTCCCATGCATTCAATGAGTTCTGTAGACAGGAGGGGATCAAGAGGGAGTTGATAGTTCCTTACACTCTAAAGCAGAATGGAGTGGCTGAAAGCAAGAACCGTTCGATAGTGGGTGCAGCTAAAGACATGCTGCAGATTAGAGTCTTTGTTTCTTTCTATGGGTAGAGGCATGTAGTATTGTTGTTTATGTACTGAACAAGAGTCTACATCGTGCCTTGGGGTGCAAACCTCCTGAGGAGATGTTCACCAGGAAAGTGCTTGAGATATGCCACTTTTGTATATTTGGATGCCTTACATACTCACATGTCACTTCTGAGAAGGGGACAAATTTGGAGGCTATTGGAGAGAGGGGTATTTTTGTTGGATACGATGAGACTTCAAAGGCTTTCCACATTTACCTTCCTACACAGAGGAAAGATGTGGTGAGGAGGGAGGTGAAATTTGAAGAGGAGTGAGCCTTCAGAATATCTCGAGATTCAAAGATAGAGGAGCAACAAAGTACTCCACAGGTGACAACATCATAGAGTTCAACGAGTCAGGGCATAGGGTCACAGGTTTCAAGAGTGACTAGGTCACAGGTTACAGGTTCTTCAGTTTTAAGGACTGAGTGTACAGGGAATTCTGGTACAGGGACAGGTTCATGGATTAAAGATTCACATGTTACACCTTCAGGTGATTCATATATACATGGTATAGGTTCAAGTTCACCAGGGACAATATCTTAGATCGTTGGTACTTCTTCAAGGAGGCATTCATCTAATGAGGATGTAGAAGAGGGTCTACGACAGGATGCTTATTCCAATAAGAGAAATCCAAGTTAGCTTAGGGAGCTTGTGAAGGAAGCAGAGGAGTTTGTTGGGCCACCCAGGAGGAAGGTTAGAGAGAGCAAGGCACCTAAGAGATTTTCCAGCTATATGGCATAGGTGACTAGCTTGCATGAGACTGTAGCTACTACTTATGAGGAGGCTTCTGTACACCAGGTTTGGAGAGATGCCATAATGGAAGAGTACAATTTCGTCATGAAGAATGGGGTGTGGGAAGTGGTTCCGAGACCAGAGTAGAAGTTAGTTGTGACTTCCAAGTGGCTCTATAAGACCCATGTTGCAGATGGCAGCATCAAAAAGTACAAAGCTTTATTTGTAGGCGTTGGTTCTCACAAATAAAGGGAGTTGATTACGATGAGACATTTGCCCCGGTTTCCAGATTTTCTTCGATCAGAGCAGTGATATCCGTCATGGCAGAGGTGGGTTGGAGGATTCATCAGATAGATGTGAATACCACTTTTCTCAACGGGCTTCTACAGGAGGAGGTATATTTGGAGCAACCTCAGGGCTTTGATATTTATGAGAGATATTCTCATGTATGCAGGATGAAAAAGGCCTTTTTATGGTCTGAAGCAAGCCCCTTGGGCTTGGTATTCGAGGATTGATTCCTATTTTCTTTCGATTGGGTTTCGAAAGAGTGAGGTGGATCCCAACCTTTACTACGTTGTGGTTGGTGGTGTTCCACTCATTCTTCCACTGTATGTTTACGATTTGTTCATTATTGGAAAAGAGCACATGATTGATGAATGCAAGAAGGATCTTGCTTCAGAGTTTGAGATGACAGATCTTAGGTTGATGCACTACTATTTAGGCATGGAGGTATGGCAGGAGGATGGACATGTTTTCCTGGGATACGGAAAATATGTTGCAGATGTTCTGAAGAGATTTTAGATGGAGGATTGAAGACCTATGTCTACACCCATGACCACTAATTGGAAGAAGCTTCATGCTTCTGAGGGAGAGTTAGTGGATCCTACTTTATTTCATTAGCTCATTGGTTCATTGATGTATTTGGTCAACACCATACTAAATATGAGTTTTGTAGTGAACACTCTTAGTCAGTTCATGGTGGAGCCCAAGAGAGTGCATTGGATAACTGCAAAACATATTTTGAGATACCTCGTAGGGATTGTAGATTATGGTATAGACAATAGGAGATTAGGAGGTGTGGACTTGGTTAGCTTCACGGATTCATATTGGGTAGGTAGTGCTTAGGACCGGAAGAGCACTTCCAGTTGTTGTTTCAGGTTGGGCTTGATTGTTGTGTAGTGTTTCAGTCAGAAGTAAAAGTCCGTTTCTTTGAGTTTTATAGAGGCTGAGTACATGGAAACTAGTCAGGCTAGTTGTGAATCATTTTGGCTTCGCAAGTTCATGGTTGATTTATTTGATCAGGAGTTGAGGCCTACGATTATTTACTGTGACAATCAGATTTGCATCAGGCTCTCTTAGAATCCAATGTTTCAAGATAGGTCGAAACACATATAGATAAGATACCACTTCATCAGAGAATATATTCAGAGAGAAGTTGTTGAGTTACAATGCATTTCTACATATGAGCAATTATCAGATATTCTCGCAAAGTATTTGGGGAGAGGAAAGCACATTTATTTCGGAGACCAAGATGGGAGTGGTGAAAAACACCTTCCTCGGTAAGAGGGAGTGTTGATTTTTTACCTAGGAAAGTGTTTGTTCACTCATGCCTTGGGGTGGACATGAACACTTAAATGTGGTCCGTAGCCATATTAAAAGGTGTGAATGACTTTGTGATAAAGTGACCTTTTAATTAAATGTTTGAGTTTATAATTTTAAAGAGACTTTATGAGCATTAAAGAGGGTGAGTATTAACAGTCTCATTATTAATTAAAAAGTGATTTTTTAATGAGGAAATGAGATGAGCCATTGATTTGATTTGATGGAGAAGTTACTCAAACAAAAAGGGTGAGGGAAAGGTAAATTCATTCTATAGTTCATTTTCAATAGAGAATTTTGAGAGAGAGAGAGAGAGAGCAAGAGAAAACCAGAGAGAAACCCTTGCAATTTTTTTCCAAAGCACAGGAAAGGAGAAAGGGCACAAATTTCATGACAAGAGCACTAGCAGAGAAAGGGAACGAATTCCAAGAAACTGTACAACATTTAATGAAGTGACTATACAACATTTATTGGAGTCGTACAGTACGTACAACACAAAAATCAAGATGAGAAAGAGGCATGAATTTCGAGACAGAACTGTACAGAGTCACACTACATAGATTTCAAGGCTGTACAACACAGAAATCGAGGCAGTTGTACACCACACATGTGGTAGAATTTTTGGGGTTTCATACAACAGTTTTCTGGGTGTCTTTGGTCACACAGTTTTCGAGAAGAAAATAGATAAGTGTTGCTGTAATTTTTTGCTGAATAATTTGTCTCTGAAAAAATAAAAATATCTCTCTAAAGAACAGGTTTTCCCTTCGGGGTTTTTCCTGGGTCATTTGACCAAAAATCCGTGTTAAAATTTCATGTGTGTGGCTGAAAATTAAATTTATGAGTAAGAGTTTAGGGCCTTTTAATTTTCAGAATTCAAAAGGAAAGAAAAATATCACGTGTTTATGTTTACATAATAAAATTATTAAATTACTATGTTAATGCTAATCTTGGGGTTTGGGCATCAAACAATGAAAAATTGAAACTTGAACCAGGTTGGGGTTTTGAAATTTCTTCAATGCCACAGCTCTAGGGTATCTCTTCTCTCTCAATCTTTTTCTTCCTCTCTCTTCATTAATGGTCTGTTCAATTTGTCTTTTCTCTCTCTGTTTAATACTTTAAAAATTGTAACCACCTATCTTAACCACCTAATCTAGGGTTGAGATACATTTAGAAAATCTAGGGCCATTATTTAATGTACTCGGATTTAATAATTATTTCACTTTAATTATTAAATAATCCCTTAAGTGAGACCCATTCTATAAAGTACTAAACATCTCTTTATTTATATAACATTTACTTATTACGTAAATATACAAAGGACAAAGTCTAAGTCCTCCTCATCAAACTCACACCAAAAATATGAGTAAGGACCTTCAGAGTTTTTTTTCAACAAGAAGGAAGTCAAACCGATTCTGAATATCAAAGATTGGAATCAAATTAATGGAATCAGTTCACTACCCTACAATTAGGGATCCTCTAGGTTTGTAATTTTTTCGTTGTTTTTAATTTTGAGAAAGAATCTTTGAAAGGAGAAGCCATCGGTAATGTTGTTATAGGAAAACAAATGTTCTAAGGACCATATGATTGAGGTATGAAGGAAATTGTGGTGGCAATATGAAAGAATACGAATAGAGTCAACATCGACAGCAAGTGAGCTCAAAATCTTATGGGACTTGAAAATGATTTCTCTAATGGGGTTCGTGGCCCTTAATAAATCTTTGTTTGTTGAATTCCAAGATGTAGGAACATCCATTAAAGGAGTTTTGACTAATGTTTATGTCCCTCATGCCCCTCAACACAAGGAATATTTCATTGAGTTTGTTTGCTGTATCCATTGGTGGGTCAATGGTAGGCATTGGGTGATTATGGGAGACTTTAACTTGATCACTTATCTAGAATATAATAAAGGTAGAAGGTGTAGATTGGAGATAGAAATTATCTTGTTTAGAGAATCCATCGAAGATATCAATTTGGTTGATGTTATCTTGGGGGAGAATATCTTTACCTGGAATAATAAGCGAGGTGGTGACAAACACATTTCATCCCAGTTGGATCGATTCATGATTTCATAATTGGTTTTGAATATCGACAGCGAGATATATTCTTTGGTTTTGCCCTTAGTTTGTTTAAACCATTGGACGGTTTCTTATGGTGGAGCAGGTTGGGTTCCCAATTTAAGGAACCCTTCAGATTTGAACAATTTTGGTTGGGACACGAGCATAGCATGTGTCAGTTCCAACGTAAGCTGAAAGCTTTCAATCAAAAAATGAGAAAGTGGAATAAAGAGGAGTTTGACAATATCTTTGAGGACAAAGCACACCTTGAAGAAATGATCAAACACATTCAAAGAAGTGGGCGATGGAGGGATACTCACTGGCTCTCCAAAGGAAATTCTGTGTAAGCAAAAATCAAGGGTCAACTAGTCTAGGGAGGGAGAATGAAACACTAAATTCTTTCATCGGGCAACAATACAACACCACAATCAAAACATGATTATGAGGATTAAGGAGGAAGATGGAGAATGGGTGGAAACAAGAGAATAAACAGAATGCAAATTGATCTACTTCTTTCAAGACATACTAGAGGAACCTAACCCTAATCGTAGAGTCGCAATTGAGGCTATAAATCAATATATCCCCTCTCTAGTTACGTCAACCCAAAATGATCTGATTAATGAAGCCTATGCTTCAACAGGAAGTCAAGGAGGCTGTGAAACAAATGACGAATGACAAAGCTCCCGGTCGTGATGGATTTGCAGTGAATTTCTTCCACCATTTTTTAATATGGTTAAGGAGGAAGTGTGGAAAATAGTGGAAGACTCTAAAAGAAAACAACCTATTATATTGACCTTCAATGCTACAGTCCTTTCCTTAATTCCTAAAAAAGAGGGAGCTGACTCTACCAAGATTTTCATACCCATTTCTCTTTGCAATGTAATCTATAAGATTGTCATGAAGGTCATAACAAATTGGATTGTCACGAAGGTCATAACAAATTGGCTTAATCCACTTATGTCAAATCTAATTTTTCCTAGACAGTAGAGATTTGTTAAAGAGTTCCAAATCATGGATGGGATCATTCTGGTACATGAAGTCATCTACTCACTCAAATCTACTCAAATTCTTGGGATGCTGCTTAAACTAGGCATTGTTAAATCCTTCGAGAAGCTTAACTAGTAGTATATTCAGGAAGTTATTAGGGCATTTGGGTTCCAAGAAGATTGGATATGTTGGGTAATGAAGTTGATATCTTCAACGTTTTCTTGATCCTGATCAATGGTTCTCCTACGGGGCTCATCAACCACTCTAGAGGGATTCAACAGTGAGATCCTTTATTTCCTTTCTTTTTTGTTCTTATGGCTGAACGGATTGGAAGGGTGATCAAAACACTACAAGCTAACTAAGAGATCAAAGGATTAAAAGCTCATCCTTGGGAAGAATGTGATACCCACCAACAGTTTGTGGATGATACTATGTTAATGGGTCACCCTTATGTCCAGGACGCTAGAGCCATAAAATACTGCCTTTAGAAGTTTGGAGAAGCGTTGGGACTGGAGATCAATGAAAGAAAGTCCAAGGTACTCTTCTTTAATACTCATAGAATAGCGAAGATCACTATTTGGTAAGATCCTCGATTTCCAGCCGAGCTCCATTCCATCCAAATATGTAGGTGCACTATTGGTAGAGCCAATTGTGAGAAAAGGCTTGTGGGTCAAATATGGATCATCATCAACGATGGATCATCACTGGATCATCATCGAAACTGGATCATCACTGGATCATCATCAAAGCTGGATCATCATCAAAGCTGGATCATCACTGCTTCCGCTATCTTGATCAACTGGTGCTATCTCTCAATTCTACTCATCATAGGAAGTTCTACAGTGCTAGCCCTTTTTCATGCTGGTTGTAGGCCTAGCATCTAGGTAGGTATTCTTCAGTGCTTATATCTGTCGTTAGTCAGAAAGGTCCACCCAACACTTACATATGACCATGAGAGGAACACATCCACCACCATGTCAGAAAGGTACGCCCAACACTCACATATGACCCAGTCAAAAAGGCCCAACACTCACATCTGACCTAGTCAGAAATGCCCATCACTCACATCTGACCATGGGAAGCCCAAACTACCACCATGTCAGAAAGGCTCGTCCAACACTTACATCTGACCCAGTCAGAAAGGCCCAACACTCAGATCCGACCATGGGAGGCCCAGCCTGCCACCATGTCAGAAAGGATCATTACTTATATCTGACCATGGGAGGCCCAATCTGCCACCATGTCAGAAAGGCTCAACACTTATATCCGACCATGGGAGGCCCAACCTTCCACCATGTCAAAAAGGCTCAACACTTATATTTGACTTGGTCAAAAAGGTTCTGCACTTACATCTGACCCAGTCAGGAAGGCTCTACACTTACATCTGACCATGGGAGGCCCAACCTGCCACCATGTTAGAATGGCTCTGCACTTACATCTAACCATGGGAGGCCCATCCCACCACCATGTCAGAATGTCTCCTGCACTTATATCTGCCCATGGAAGGAACCAATCCTACCATGTCATAAAGGCTCTCGGACTCATCACCTCCCCTTGGAGGGAACCTCGATCTGGAGAACACCAAGATTCTCCCTGAAGTACTCAAACTTCACTCTGGCTAATGGCTTGGTCAACACATCAATTATCTATTCTTCCGTCACAACATACTGGAGATTCATGGCTCCTCTCTGCACCATATCCCTGATATAGTGATATTTGATCTCGATATGCTTCGACTTCTCATGGAACATTGGGTTCTTCGACAACTTCACGCAACTATGGTTGTCGCAATATATATAAGTAGCATCCAACTTGAGATCAAATAAGTCAAATCGTAGCTTCCTTAGCCACACTGCCTCACAACTAGCCGAAAAAGATGCAACATAGTCTGCTTCGCCTGTACTTAGTGTCATGCAAGACTATTTCCTGCTAAACCAAGAGATCACACCTGATCCCATACTGAAGCAGCACCTTGAAGTGCTCTTCCTATCAATGGAACTTCCTGCCCAATTTGAATCAACATAACCTTCTAGGTTAATCTTCTGATCCGCCTCATACTTGAGCCCATAATCAACTCTACCCTTCAGGTACCTTAGAATATGCTTTGTAACAATTAGGTGAACATGTCTCGGATCAGTCAGGAATTGGCTCAATGTGTTCATAGTAAAGCAAATATCTGGTCTCCTATTCATCAGGTACATTAAGGAGCCAATCATCTGACGATACATCGTAGCATAAACCGTCTCTGATGAAGCATCACTCAATAGCTTCAGGTTTGATTCCATAGGTGTGGTCATGGCTTTGTAGTCTATTAGTGCCAGAAATTGTTCCCATACTACAAGAGAACAAGCCAACACAATCTCAATAATCTCAATAAAGTAAAAGAGGGTTTTTAGGGTTTTCAAGGTTTTTTGGTTGAGCAGTTTGAAGACAAGAGGGAAAACATTCATAAGACCAAAGTAAACACTAAATGATGAGCATTGAATGGCTGAGATGCATAACATATAAACCATAACCCAACATAAAACACAATACTAAATTTCACCCACAGTTGGCAAGCATTCCAAGCATAAAAACATTAAACAAGTAATGAATATACCAGCTGAATAACTAACACAAGTTATAAATGAAACCAGACAATAAAATGAAGGGCATATAGTGCATATATTTCATAATTCAGTCCTCAAAATACACATAAGAGTCTTTACTTGGCTCATAAACTAGGCTGATGACCTCCCCTTGTCAACAAAAAATCGAACCCATTGTCTTCTTTTAGACTTACATTTATCTTACTTTCAAAATCAGTTAGATAACTGAATTATAACTGCTTTTAAGACTACCTATCGAATAGTTCAATTTAAAACATCTTTACAAAAAATAAAATAACTTTTCAAACTTAACTAATAACTAACTTTCACAAATCTTTAGTTGCTTCAGCCAATAAAGGAATTCCTTCCAAGGCTTGAGCTTTCCTTCTTGCCTTCAATTGATCTGTCTCCATGTCTGCAATCTTCCCTGTGAGCTCTGCATTATGCTGTTGCAGGTCCTGGATGGTTTGCTTTAACACTGTGAATTGACTTTCTGTTTTCCTTTTTTTTTTCAATGCTTCTCTTGAAACTGTGATCAACTCCTGATAATGGCTGTTTACTTCCTCCAAATCTTCTCTAAGTTTCCTGTTTGCTGTAACTAGTCCATCATTAGTTTCCTGCATATACTCGATCTAGTACTTGTATTGCTTTATACTTCTTTGTAGATTTTCTTTTTCTGAATCAATACATTTGTTTCCTGCTGTTGTTTGCATCTCATTTGGTATCCATGGGATGTTCAGTCTCCTATAAATTTCCTCATCCTGTTCCATAAGTTCAGTGGATGTTCCAGGAAACCCTAGATGTTCTTCACTTTCAACTTTGCATGGAACTTTTTCTTCAACCATCTCTTTCCTCTCTAAGCAAGAACTCTTTACCTCACTTTGTTGCTGCTCTTGCAACATTTGATTTCGAATCTCCAGAAATATATCAGATATCTTGGTATCAGTCATGACAGACTCTCTTTTTTATTCAATTGGATTTTTACCCTTATTGTCATCTTTATCATCATCCAATTTGTCTTCAGATGATGAATCCTCTATCACTGTCACTTTTTCTTTAGCCAATTTGGGCTTCAGTAGATTTTTCATGTTCAATCTAAGTTTATTTTTAGGTCTTGTTTTAGGTCTCCATACTGTAGCAATCTCTCCCAACATCTTGAGAGTCTTTCATTGATGAGTAATTGAGGCAAACTCGACAACTTTCATTTTATTTCTTTTTGACAGTGCTTCCTCATCACAATGAGTGTGAAGCTTTTGCTCAGCAAAAACCCTAGCTGCGTTTGTAACAGGAATTTTATCATCATCAAATAAGTATTTCTCATCTTCCTCTGATAGAACTATGACAGGGCTTTGCTTTTGCACTTCAATATCTTCTTTTACATCTTGAACTGTCTCTGCAGGTACAACATCTTCAACATGCTCGACTTCCTTAATTTCTGACTGTAAAGTCTTGCTTTCATTATCATTAAATCGTTGTTCAAATTCAGAGTTTTTGTTTTCATGGTTTGAAGCTTCTTCTAGTTTAACCTTCTCTTCATCCTTGAATGTTACCTTTTTCCTGAGCTTCTTAATTAAAGTCTGCCCTTTATCTACTTGTCTTCTGTGAGACTGTCCCTCTTGATCAGTTTTAAAATCTGACCAAAAACTGAAAGTCCATGATGGAAAACAGACTGCTTTGTATGATTTTGGTGCTCTCTGACTCTGCATGACATCTTTTGTAGACTTTTCAGAAAGAAGAAAGGTAAGTTCATTTTGGACTCATCACTAAGATGCTGAAGAAACCTAAAGTGATATTTGAAAACGAAAGCATATCTACCCTCACAGGTAACATAACTCTGCAAGACTTTAATGGGCTCAATCCAATCAGGTTTAAAGTTATGGATTGGAACACCTTTTCCCCAATCTGTAATCACACCAGGAAGCAAGTAATTTTGAGCATTGAAGGTGAATGGAACCTTTTTAAACCATAACTCTCCCTCGTCCAAGATCCCTGTTGCCTCATCTATTAATTCCTTAGTCAATTTGAACTTTAAGCTGTCAAAAGACACTATGTCTTTGTCTAGACATTGAGCAAATTTGTATGACACTTCATCATAATAACCTTCAATTTTCTTAAATAATGTTAACCATCCTGCATCTGAAAATAACTGTGCACATTGTGGAAAATTATTCACCCAACCTAGGTCAGAGGGCTCTGCCCTGTTTGTTTTCCCACTCTTTTTCATATTTAATATGGTTAAACAACTTCTGTCGATATACCACAGTCTAAATGCCTTCAAATCTCAATAGACTGATCTAAAATACAGTTCAGGAAACTCCAACAAGCTCTGCTCTGAATTCTACTGTTTAAATGATGAATACTTTGAATGTATTGGTTAATAATTCATCATTTAAAATGTATTAAGTGAAAAAATAGTATTCTGCCTTCGAATTTGTCATCAGTGATTTCTTCAGAAAAGCCCCAAATTTAGAAAACCCTAGCAATGGCACGCGAGCTACCTGTTAAGAAGACAAATTCGAGCACTAGAATATAGTTATTTTAATGGTCAAGTGTCGAATTGCATGCTCCACCTGTCTCCAACCGCTTAGACCACTCCAGCCGGCAACTGCTGAAAGCCTTAATTTCTCGTTTAGTTACAAAATCCCGATTTCTTAGCAGTATATTCTCACCACAATATTCATTGATTCTTCGTGTCCTTCAGAGAAAAAACATACTCCCAAATAGATTTGTCTCATTATACTCCACTGTCATCATTATACCTACTTTGCATGAAATCGCCACGATCTCACCCTTATGATGATAATCCATCTGCTTCAATGATTAAACTGTAGAAGACACATATCAAATGCATCATACAATGTGATTGACACCTTAGGTGTGTGAATCCCGAAGAAATTGGACTGAAAAATGATGTTTTTAGCTCACGCGATTTTCTTGTAGCGCTCCAGTGGATCTGTTTTTGCATTGCGCTACAAGAAAGTCCAATTTAATGATTTCACAATATTAAGCCAATAGTAAGAGTTTGCACTTGGTTTAAGGGTCTAAATTTAACTTATAATGCTATTTATAAAACTTTTTAATCCATATATACCTTATAAAACCCTTTGATTATAAAATCAAAGCAAAACTTGTAAAACTAAGCTAAGAAATACAAAATCATGAGAATTAAAAGTTTAAAATTAAAATTGACCCTATCAACAAAATGTTCTAGAAACAAAAAGTAAAAGCAAGGTTCAAAATATGAATAAAATCATGAAAACAATGGAAGACAAAAACATGACCTAACATCTGGCTTCTGCTGCGGGATGAAGTCCTCCTTGTGAGGCTTCAAGAACCTGTAGACCAGTGCCTTCTGTACTGCTACATGCTAATCTGCAAAATTTCCATTGGGCTATGGAGTCCTTATTCTGTTTACTCACACTGATATATACAATGAAAACCAAAATCCCTTTCAAAAACTGTAAAAATGCTTGAGGAATCGTCCATTAACTGGATTTGACAATTCCTCACCCTCCAAGGTCTGTAGAACAAAAGTATTGTTTTCCAAAAACTTAGATACTAGGAAAGGACCAAACCGGAGGTTATCAAACTTCCCATGTTTTCCTTTTTGCTCCTTCCTTGCATCCCATCTCAAAACCATGTCTCTTATTGAAAAGGTATTATCTTTGATCTTCCCATCAAATCTTTCTTTAATCTTCAACCTGTATAGCTGTGCCTTTTCTTCCACTTTTTCTCGATTCTGCTGCAACTCTATCATTGCATAAATCCTTCTCTGCATATCATTAGGTTCTTCCTGATAGTCTTGAAAAAACTTTATCACCGGGATACCCAACTGAACAGGAAAAACTGCATCTGTACCATATACTAATTGGAAAGGAGAAGTTCCAATTGCTTGTTTGACTGTTATTCTGTCTTCCCATAATGTGTACTTTAGCATAGAATCCCATGATCTTTTATTATGCTTCAGCAATTTTCTGATACTCAGAATGATATTTTTATTTGAGGACTTAGCTAAACCATTGCCTTGAGGATAGTAAGAAGTTGAATGTTTCAACAAGATGCCATTCTTTTCACAAAATGCCCCTATTTCCTTAGACTTAAAAGCTTTTGCATTATCTGTTAATATTCTTTGTGGACACCCGAATCTACTACGAATATTTTCTTCAATAAAATCTATAATCACCTTATTTGTGGCATTCCTTGTGGGGATAGCTTCCACCCACTTAGTAAAGAAATCTGTTGCAGTCAAAATCCACTTATGTTGTCTCGAGGAAGATGGATTTATCTCTCCTATAAAGTCCAGACCCCACTGCTGAAAAGGGGCACTTACTGCAATTGGTTTTAAAGGTAATGACAACAACTTTTGTTTACCAACAAATTTCTGACAAGGGATACATGCTCTTACCTACTGATATACGTATGAAAATAAAGAGGGCCAATAGTATCCAGCTCTTAGAATTTTATATGATGCTGCCTTCCAATACTTATGACCTCCACAAGCACCTTCATGAGATTCAGAAATTACTCCTTCAATTTCAGGTTTATCTAAGAATCTGAGTAGGATACCCCCTGGATCTTTCCAAAACAGCTGTTGCTCTACTAAACAGTACTTAGTAGTTTTTAACTTCAAAGACCTAGCAGCTTTTTTATCTAAGTGATCTGGACATTGTAAGTACAAAATAAAATATACAATGTCTGCATACCATGTAGATGCTAAATAGAAATCCATAATCTTCTCCTTCTCCAGCTCTGCTTGATTTTCTTCCTATGCTGGCTGTTTTGCCATCAAATGCAATCCTAAAGCTTGGCAGTTTGATTCAGCTAACAGCTTAGCTAGACCTTGTCCCTTTACTAGCTTTGTAGGTCTGATATCCACATCATACTCCATGATTTTAGCAATCCACTTTCCTCTTTTTCCCTCACTGTCAGGCTGGGTCAAAACATCTTTTATGGCAACATTAGGCACATATGCAATAACTCTGGAGTGAAAAACATAGATTCTAAAAAATTTCAAAGCTTTCACCAAAGAGTAAGCCTGTTTTTCTAAAATGATGTATTTTAATTCAGAATCTCTAAGAGTTTTGCTGAAGAATGCAATAGGCTGTTCAAGACCATCCTTATTCTTTTGTAATAAAACAACAACCAATGTATCTTCAGATGCAAAAGAAAACGTTAGAAATTCCTTTGTAAAATCTGGACTTACTAATATTGGAGCTTCAGTAAGAACCATCTTAATTTTTTCGAATGAATTCTTTGCTTTTGCAGTCCACCTAACTTCTTGATCCTTCTTCAGCATGGCTATAATCTGTTTGATAGTCTTAGCAAAATTTGGTATAAACCAACACAGAAAATTGATTTTACCAATGAAAGATTGAACATCCTTTTTACTCCTTGGAAGACTTATTTTCAGTATTGCTTTCACCCTTTCTGCTTCAATCTTTATGCCATCAACTGAAACTAAATGACCCAATAATTTACCTTCCTGTACAGCAAAATGTGACTTCTTTGGATTAAGAGATAAACCATATTTTCTGCATTTCAGAAAAGTCTGTTTCAAATGTTTTATATGTTCATCATCTGATTGTGAAAAGACTGTAATATCGTCTAAGTAAATCACTACAAACTTGTCTCTTTCCCCAACAAAGGCTATATCCATAGCTCTTTGAAAAGTTGCTCCAACATTCATTAAACCAAAATGCATTTTATCATACATGAAAGTTCCCCAGGGAGTAGTAAAAGCTCTTTTTTCTTTATCATCAGGATGCATAGCAATTTGATTATATCCTGAAAAGCCATCAACCATAGAAATCCTTTGTACCCCAACTACCTTATGCAATATTTGTTCTATTTTAGGCAGAGGATAATTATCCTTCAAGGAAGACCTATTCAGATTTCTAAAGTCAACACACAGTCTGATTTCTCCATTCTTCTTCTTGACAGGAACCAAATAAGCAACCCATGAAGAATACCTAAGAGGAACAATGATCTTGGCATCTAATAACTTTTTCACTTCTTTTTCAATAATAGGAAACAAAGCTGGATTTATCCTCCTTAATTTCTGTCGAAAAGGTTTAACATTCAGTTTTAAAGGTACTTTATGTTGTATAATCCTGGTATCATATGTCCTCAAGTCTTCATAATACCATGCAAAAACATCAACATACTCCTTTAACATCTTGATGTACCTGTTTCTCTGTTTTGCTGTGAGTGCTTTTGAAATCTTCACCATTCTAGGATGTTCTGCAGTACCAATGTTACAATCCACCACATTTTCCTTTGAAGACTATACAACAGGTTTTAAAGGTGTATCATCTTTTGAAAATATCCTTTCTAAAGGAACCAAATCTTTAGGAATGAAATTACCTTTAAGTTCAATAATCTTGTGGCCCGCAATTTCATTTTCAACAATATCTTCAAAATCTTCATCCTCATCATCTTCTTCTTGATCAATCAGGGAATTAGAAAACTCATCTGTAAGCTCCAAAAATATTTTTATTTCAATGTCATCTTCAAAAAATTTCCATTGTTTTACATTATCAGGCACAGAAGGTCTGTACCTAACCTCAATAGGATACTTTAGTTGTGTGGTTTTGGGAATTCTAAAATGTGTAGCTGCTAAGGCCAATGAATCAACAGTATGATTATGGTCCCTAGGAATATAGGTAATGTTAAAAGCTACAAAATAATTGTCAATCATATCCCATACCTCATTTCGGTAGACTTTCAGCAAATCTTGTTTCACTTGATAGTTGTTCCTCACCTGCTGAACAACCAACTCGGAGTCGCCATATACAGAAATCTGCTGAATGCCTAAATCTTTAGCAACTTTCAAACCTAACAACAAAGCTTCATATTCAGCAGTATTATTGGTGGTAATAAATTCTAATTTGTACATCAGCTTTACTGTTTCACCACCAGGAGATATTAAAAGAACCCTGCTCCAGCACCTTCCTTATAAGATGATCCATCAAAGTATAATTGCCAAAGTTCATCTTCTTGTTCCCTACTACATTTAACTGGCTATTCCTTTTCAACCTGTAACAAACCAGCAGTATTATCATCATTACTAAAATGTAACATACAAGTACCCAAATCCTTATCAACAACATACATGGGATGATTTGTAGGGTTCATGTCATCTGTCACAATATAGGCAAATTGTAGTTCTCTGTACAACCTTCTGTTTTCTCCTCCAAACACAAGAATAGTAGCATATGTTAAATCCATTTGTAAAGTTCCACCAACTTTCTTTTCCCAAGATCTAGAAAGAAGTAATCCAAATTTAGGTGTAATGTCTGCTACTACCACATCCATAATCACACTCTTCATTGGTAACTAAGCCAAACTGACAACCATATCTTTAATCACTCCCAAACATTTTACAGCTCGTGAATCAAAAGCATACAAATCACCAACAATCATTCTGATAGGTTGGAAGACAATGCTGCCCACAGATCTATTTGAGGTCCCTTAAATGAGATTTTTGCTCATCAAGCAAACCTTTTCCAGTAGCCTTTTCATCTCTATTAAGCATGGGGAAAATGCTCTCCATTAATTTAACATAAGGATTTGGTTCAGAGGAATTTCAATCAAAAGCTACAGGGTGGCAATATGGTATCTTATGCTGCATCTGAGGCTGAACATAATTCTGCACATTTGTCGAAGATGAATACAACTACTCTTGTAAACCCATTTTTTTCTCAATCTGTTGTTCCATAAGTACCATGCGATTATTGGTTGCACCTGAAACAATATCTAATGTCCGTTGATTATCATATGAAGGTGCATTTGTTCGTATCTGACCTTGAAAATAATCCTTTTCCCAAGTACTCAACAGCATAATCATTCTTCCTCTCAGTGGCACTTCTTGACCATTATGTACTTCGGAGGTATAGCTATTTAATTGCATAGTATTTATC
>LPNX010562922.1:0-14593 GCA_001517045.1 Pseudotsuga menziesii
TATATATCACAACCCCACATTCACACAATGCATCTTAACATATGTACCCACACATATGCACACATAACCATAAGATTTGCATAATATTTTAATGTACATTCACTCAATTCACCCTTGCATTCACGGATACCATATTCCCATGTCATGTATTCGATCATTATGATTTGGAAGGTCTATCCATTTCCTCAACACATCATCCAACCAACTCCCCAATACTTGCATGACCATATAAAGACCCTCTTCCTTTTCAAAACACAATACCAAGATATACTTTTTCTCTGCTAAATGATCCCTTAGGCGTACTAGAATGATTTCCCTTCATTGTTCCACAATTCCCTCAAGAAATACTCCCCCTCTAATGGTATCTATGTGTTTGCAAGCAAGTTAAAATCAAGGACACTAATACCAATGGGAAGAACATTTGACACTTGTGTAGCACTATAGAATTTCCATATCCAACCACAATATGGCCTTAACCATGACCATCTCACATGGAATTTACAACCACAACAGGGCCGTAAGTCCTCACTTGCCTTGGTCATTAAACTCATAACCAATGTACACACTTGGCATGATGTTTTTTTATATGAATGAATTCTAAATTCTAAACAATCATATGGTATAAGCCTTCCTTTCCCTTACTACCCCTTACCTCACCATAATTGGTGGGATAACATTCACATAAATGCATTCAATATCATATACATACCAATTTATGATGATTAGAATATGGTTCAATGGATTCTTACCCAATATCATTTCATCCCTTATGCAATCAACATAAATAACCCATTACTTGCATGGTTTCCATCAACGTCTCTGATGTTACCTGATCAATTGTATCTTACAAAGGATTTCACAATACTTACACCAACCTATGAATCATAGATTTATTGTCTTAACCTTTTTTCACAAGGCCACATGTCACATGCAACAACATCGTCAACACATCCATCCATGCTCCAACCATACATGGTAAGCCAATCATCATCAACCACAAAAATTATTATTAGTAGCTTATTGCAAATGTAAAACCATACCACTTTTATCAATATGCAATATCACATGCATGCACACGCATATTCAAATGCACTATGCATTATCTCTTATTATGGCCAATAATACATATGCATTCCAATTATCGGATGTCTTGCATTTCCAACATTCTTATGCCAATTTTTTGGTATATTAACTCATAAATATAAATATAACAATAGAAAAGTAAAAGAATTTACTCTCTCCAACTCCTCATCATATCATGGAATTTGTATTTCACATTATAGTTGATCCAATTCATAGGCCTTCTTCCAAGCACACAAGGGTTTAGCTATGATTTTTGCACAAAGTAGAAATTGAATACATATACACATGTATAACAGTTACACTTGCTACTTTCCAAGCATGCAATTCTTATGCTACAAACATAAATAGTTTAAGGTGAGAAATTTCCTTCTTTATCAACATTTCCTTATGGAGATTATACTCCAATTTCTCCTACAACCATCTTATCAATTTGATTTAGTTTTCCTTGTTGTTACAATATCTTTTATTTCACTCTATTCACTTTTCCTTGCTTCTCCAATTGCTTTGACCAATTCTAGATAAGTCCATCTTTCCCTTTCTTAGACTTCCTAGCACTCAACATTGTTGCAACTAATTTCATTCCAACTCCACATGGAGTAGTTTTAAGGTCCATTATATGTCCTTATCTCTCATTCAACCATGAGAATTTCTTTCCTTTCCCATGGAAATATTTTCCACAATTCTGAAGCATAGAACATGTTAATATTTTAAAAGTTGCTATACCAAAATAAACAGATCTCTGAAAGAATAACAAGCACAATAGAACAAGATAAAGAAAAAATATTTATCCTGGGAAACCCTCGCGGGGAAGAAATCCCCCCAAAAAACCCCTCTCTATAGACTTCAACCAAGTATAGTGTAAGACCCAAAGAATAAGACTAGGCTGCTTCCTCTCCTCCAGATGGGTTGTTTCTTCTCTCTCTAGGGAAATTGCTTAAGTGTTCTACTTGTCCAAATGATGGAAGTGCCTCTCCTATTTATACTAATTAGCTGAGAGGCCTAATAAACCAACTGGGACAAATTCTCCTTGTTTCCAGGGCCAAATTTCCTTGAAAGACTAAAACAATAAATTTTAATAATACTTTTGTGGGTACTAGTGACCTGATTTACAATAGAGGTTTTACCTAAACAATTTACATTACCAATTACATCAATGAAATCCCTAATCAAAAGAACAACATTTTTGGAAGGGGTAGTAATAATAATAATACAAAATAGAATATATTCTGCAGTTACATTTCTTTAACACTCCCTCTTAACAAGGAAGGTATTTTATAACACAACAACACGTCTTTACAACTACCTCATAAATCTATATGTCATAGGATTTTTCATAGTTACATCAACATGATCATAATTTGTGGAACATTATCATCATATACATCTCTATCATTTGGTATCATCTCGAGCATCATCATGTCTGGTATCATCTCTGGCACCATTTCAAGCATCAACACCATCTCGAACATCATATATTGTATCATTTCAAACATCATCTCGGGCATCATCATCTCTGGCATCATCTCGAGCATCATCATCTTTGGCATCATCTCAAGAATCATCTCTGGTATCATCTCAAGCCTCATCACCTCTGGTACTGAATGCACGAACTCATCCATAAGTGAATGTAGGACCACTATCCATAAGAGAGTAATATCGTCCGGAGGACCATTCTTAGCCGATAAATGCTAGGACCACTCTCAATAAGAGAGTACTCTTTTCTACAGGACCATCCTAAAATAGGATACTGGGAATGCAGGACCACTCAACATATGAGAGTAATATCATCCGCAGGACCATCCTCGACCAGTAAGTGCTAGGAATACTCTCAACAAGGGAGTGTTCTTGTCTGCAGGACCATCCTTAAAGATGATACTTTCATTTGCAACTAAATGGAAATATCATTCGCAAATGAATGCAATAACACTCAACATATGAGATTACTATCGTCCACAGGACCATCCTTAGTCGGTAAGTGCTAGGACCACTCCCAACAAAAGTGTATTCTTGTTTGCGGGACCATCCTACAAGTGAATGTGGGATCACTCTCCAAAAGAGAGTACTATCATCTACATGACCATCCTCATATGGTAAGGGCTAGGACCACTCTCCATAAGAGAGTGTTATTGTCCGCAAGACCATATTATAAGTGAATGTAGGATCACTCTCCAGAAGAGAGTACCATCATCTGCAGGACCATCCTCAGTCGGTAAGGGCTTGGACAAATCTCAACAAGAGAGTGTTCTTATCCATAATACCATTCTACAAGTGAATGTAGGATCACTCTCTAGAATAAAGTACTATCATGTACAGGACCATCCTCAACCGATAAGGGCTAGGACCACTCTCAACTAGAGAGTGTTCTTTTCCGCAAGACCATCCTATAAGTGAATGCAGGATCACTCTCCAAAATAGAGTGCTATCATTTGCAAAACCATCCTCAGTGGGTAAGGGATAGGACCACTCTCAACAAGAGAGTGTTATTGTCTGCAAGACCATCCTACAAGTGAATGTAGGATCACTCTCTAGAAGAGAGCACTATCATCTATAGGATCATCCTTAGTCGGTAAGGGATATGACCACTCACAATAAGAGAGTGTTCTTATCCGCAAGACCATCCTACAAGTGAATGCATAATCACTCTCCATAAGAGAGTACTATCATCTACAAGACCATCCTTAGCCGATAAGGGCTAGGACCACTCTCAAAAAGAGAGTGTTTTGTCTACAACACCATCCTCAAGGAGGATACTATTATCCACAAGTTAATGTTGGACCACATCAACATCTAAATGCACATTGATTAACTCTACTGACCTTTTATGCAAGGGTGCTTCACTGTCATCTCACCCTCAATAATAATCTCCCTATCACTCCCTTTTTTGAGGGAGGTCCTTTCAGAATACACCAAGCTTGTCTCGAAAGTGTTCAAACTTTACACAAGATAGAGGCTTAGTTAGCACATCAACAACTTGTTCATCTGTAGGAACATATTGGAGCTTCATAGCTCCTCTCTATACCATATAACAAATGTAATTATATTTTATCTCTATATGCTTTGACTTATCATGAAACACCATTTTTTTTAAACTTGATGCAGCTATGGTTTTCACAATAAATCTTAGTTGCATCCATATCAGTATCAAACAATTCTGCCAATACTTTGCGAAGCCATACTGCTTTGCTACAGGATGAACATGCTACAATGTACTTAGCCTCGACACTACTGAGGGTAACACTTGTTTGTTTTCTGCTAAGCCATGATATCATACCTGATACCAAACTAAAACAACATCCTGAAGTGATCTTTCTATCTTCAACACTTACTTCCTAATATGAATCAATATAGACACACAATTTGAACTCACTATCGGCTGTATGTCTGAGGCCACAATCCAATATAACTTTTAGATACACATGTTTTTCTACATATAGATGAACATGTTTTGGCTCCACCATATACTAAATCAAGGTGTTAACAACAAAACATATATCTGGTCTTGTATTTTTCAAATACATTAGTGAGCTAATAATCTGTCTGTATAATGTGACATCTAATATTTCTGAAGAATCATCATTCAATAGATTCAAGTTTGTCACCATCGGAGTTTTAATTTATTTGCAATATAACATCCCAAATATCTTCAAAATCTCTATTGCATATTTTCCTTGGTTTAAGGAAATATCATCAGGAAACTGCCATAATTCAAGACCTAGGAAATAGTGCATTGTGGCAAGGTCTCTTAGCTCAAACTCTGCTGCAAGTTTATTCTTAAATTCAATGAGAAGCTTCTCATTTCCTGTCAAAAATAGGTCATATACATACAATAATAGTATCATGATCCCATGATTCTCAGCCTGATAGTAAAGGTTGGAAACATCTTTACTTTTGGTAAAGCCTAGATTTATTAGGAATCCATCAATTCTTCCATACCATGCTCTGGCTGCTTATTTTAACCCATATAGAGATTTCTTCAATCTGCATACACATGTTTCCTTGTCGTGGGTTTCAAATCCCGGTGGTTGTTCAATATATAATTATTCTTCTATGACTCCATTTAGGAAAGTTGATTTTACATCCATTTGATGTAGCTTCCATTTCATCTTGGCTGCCAAGGAAAGGACTGTTATGATAGAAGTATATCTTGCTAATCGTGGAGAATTTTTGTCATAATCAATTCCTTCCTTTTGTGAAAATCCTCATGCGACAAATATTGCTTTAAAATTTTCAATACTGCCATATGCTGAATGATTTGTCTTGCAAATACATTTTGAAGAAACCAATGACTTGTCCTTTGGTCTTGGCACCACATCCCAAACATCATTCTTTATTATTGACTAGTATTATTTGATCATATCCTGCATCCATTCCTTCTTCTTCGAAGCTTCTTCAAAACATGTGTGTTCTTCATCAACAAGATTGCTCATTAATTCCACATAGTTTGTAGATTCTTTGTCTTTTGCTTCCTTCTGGTGCACCATATCTTTCTTCTTCTTTGATTACATCACGATACCAAGCTGATCTTCTTTTTGTTGAGATAATATTATGGGGTGTTTCAATTAGTCTTTGAGGTTATTATAGTTAATGATATTCTTGTATATGATCTTCTTCAATGTCTCTAACTATTGGTTTGGTTCCTTTTGTGGTTCTAGGAGCCTCCTCCTCTTCTTCATGATCTTCATCTGCAAGGATATTTCTAGATTTGGTGAAGGATGCATCTTCATCAAATGTAACATCTCTACTGATCTCAATCTAGAGGAATCCTGGAATATAGATTCTATAAGTTTTGATTGTTCACTGTATCCAACAAATATTCCCTTCTTTTCTGAAGGGTCCAATTTTGATATTTTCTCCTTTGAAATATGTAAGTATACAGGAAAACCGAATATATTTAGGTGGCTTACTTTGGTCTTTTCACCAATGAACATTTCTTTTGGGGTTTTTTTTCCAAGAGCACATAGATTGCAGTTCTTGTTGCTTCTTCCCATAAGTGCATAGGTAGATCTTGATCATGGATCATTTCTATGACTGCTTCCATGATGGATATGTTCTTTCTTTCTGCTCATCCATTTTGTTGTGTATTATAGGGTGTGGTAATCTCCCTCTTAATCCCAACTTCCTTACAGAAGTCCTTGAATTCATTTGAAGTGAATTCTCCTCCATTATTTGGTATTAAGGTCTTGATATTCTTTTCAGATAGATTTTACACAAGATCCTTAAATTCCTTGAATTTTCCAAATACTTCATATTTTCCTTTTAAGAAGTAAATATAAGTCTTACAAGAGTAATCATCAATAAATGAGACATAATATATATACTTACTTAAGGAAGTAGCTGAAGTTGAACTGCACACATCTAAGTGTACAATGTACAAGATCCCTTTTGCTTTGTTGTCACTGCTTGGGAATGGATTTTTGGATTTCTTTACTTGAGCACATCCTTTACATACTCCTTCATGATTGATATAGATCTCTCGTAGACTTGTGATGACCTTTCTCACAATTGGAAATGATTTGTAGTTTATATGAGCAAGTATTCTATGCCATAATTCACATGGACTGATGGTGTTGGCTGTAAGGGCTGAATCTGTGTGTCCTTTGAATTTCTAGACTCCTCCTTCTTCGACACCAATAACAGTAGAATTGTCTATTTTTTCCCATTTTGGCCACATAATAACTTCATAATCTAAAAAGGAAAATCTAAACCCTTTCTTATCTAGAGCTGAGATGGAAAGCAAATTTTTCTTTAAACCTAGAACATATAAGACTTCTTTCATCTTTATTAACTTTCCAGTTCTTAATTTGTAAGAGGATTCTACCATTCCTTTGATGGGGTATTGATAATCATCTCCAAGCTGTAGCTTATGTGAATATTATTTTTGAGTAAGATCATAAGAGAGTGAATCCTTATGTCCTATCATATGTTTGGAAGAACCACTGTATATGAGCCAAGTGTCACTTCCATTTGATTGAACCCGTGAGAGCTGAAATTAGGAAATAATATTCATTAGAGTCTTCATTTTCTATGGTCCTTTCCTTGTCTGATTCATTTTATTCAGCTTCATGGGCATGGTACTTTCAGTTATTCTTCTTGAACTGGTCTTTCTTAAGAGGACAATGTATAGCAATGTGCCCCATCCTATGACATGAGTAACATTCAAAGGATGAATAATCCCTTTTAGGTTTCTTATTCTTCTTGAAGTCTAGTTATGTTCTGGGAGATGAACCTTGACTCTTCCTTTTGATTCTTCCATTCTCTCTGTGTGTAGCTAGAGCTTGATCTTCATTATCATTTAGGTTCTCTTCTCTGTTTACTATCCTTCTTTCTTCTTGTACACATTCTTACCATAGCTTACTGAACTTGGTTTAATTTCTTCTAGCACATATTCCTGTAATGAAGGAGTCCCATTCTCTAGGGAGACCATTCATGGTAGTCATCACCATTGCTTATTCAACCACATCACCAATGGATTCTAACTATTCTTTGATCTCATATACTCTTGAGAAATATGATTATATGATCTCTACCTTGAGTTGGTTTATCAAGGTCATTCTTCTGTTGATGTTCTTACCTTCAAACATACTAGTTAGTGCATCAAACATTTATTTTGGACTATTCTTTGAATATACTTGGGGTGTAAATTGATCCTTGATGGAATTATCTATGATCTTTTTTACTTTGATCATATCCATTTTTTGTTTGGACTTTTTCTCTTCCCCCTATGGTTCCTTGACCTCTTCTTTGATAAAGCCATCTAGGTCATGTTTTTCAAGGATGAACATGATTTTGTACTTCCATGCTTTGAAATTATATGCTCCCTCAATATTTTCATCAAGCTTGGTGTTGTTTGTCATTATTAATGAATGAGAACTTCAAATGTAAATATATGGGATAGAACTTACCAGTATGATGGATTCTTTCAGAATCTGCTTTTGGGTGACTTAGGGTTTGACTGAAAAACCCTAATTTTTCAACTGGGATCACTTGTAGAGATGATTAGAGGAAAATTTGTGCCTCCCTAAGGAAATCTAGGCTGTATCTTAATTTTTTGAAATATGAGGATGGAACCTTGAAAAATATGATGCCCTAGTTTCTCCCGGTAGTAGTGGTAGGTCACAAGGTGAAAATCCTCAAAATAAAAAACTGCTTTGACTGAAAGGTGTGCCCTCCTAAGGAAAGTTGAATGGGCCTTATTTTCCAGTTGATTTGTGGAGAGAGGTATTTGGAATAGTAAACCCTATCTTGTCAAATTGTCGGATGAGATGTTGCATAATGTCTTCTTTCATGTTAGCTCTGATACCATGTTAATATTTTAAAAGTTGTTATACCAAAACAAAAGAATATCTGAAAGAATAACAAGCATAATAGAACAAAAGAAACCAAAAATATCTATCTTGGGAAACCCTTGTTGGGAATAAAACCCAACAAAACTTCCTCTATATAGACTTTAACCAAGTACAGTGTAAGACCCAAAGAATAAGACTAGACTTCTTCCTCTCTTCTAGATGGACCATCTCTTCTCTCTCTAGCACAACTGCTTTAGTGTTTTTCTTTTCCAAATGAGGGAAGCACGTATCCTATTTATACTAATCAACTGAGAGGCCTAATAACCCAGTTGGTGTGACTTCTCCTGCTACCAAGGATGACCTGCCTTGGAAGACTCAAACATACATTTTAATAATACTTTTGTGGGTACTATTGGCCTGACTTACAACGGGGTTTTACCTCAATAAATTACATGACCAATTACATCAATTACATTCCTAATCAGAGGAACAACATCTCCGAAAGGGTTAATAACAATAACAATACAAAATAGAATATCTTTCCCAGTTACATTTCTTTAACACAAAAAATTCACACATGAGAATGTCTCATTCACTAATTGACATCCTTTCCATATCTAGTCTGTCACTATAATGAACCACATGACATGTCCACATACTAGAATTCCTTATTCTATTAGTGACAACTTCTATTGAATGGAATTTTCTGACCCATTCTCATTATTTACTCATATGTTTTTGTTTCATATTTTTCAATATCCTGCAACTTCTCTTACCATGAATGCACTTGTTGAAAAGGATGATTCACCCATAACCTTTACAAATTGCATGTCCTTTACCTATTGGTTTATTCCAGACCTTTATAATCATTCTATTATGGAATACAATATCCATCTCCAATAAACGAGAGCTCCCATGTCTCTTCGTTGCATTTTAGATTGCACCTATTAATCATAATAATACCGTGTATGCATTCTTATCAAAGGAACCATTGTCGATTATTGGTATCTTTTATTCTTTCATGATTAGACATGGTTGGATCTCCTCAATATTGTATATGAAAACTAATTAATCTCAATAAGGGGTTCGATAACCCCTCTATGCAATTCATGTTGCACATTTTGAACATAGAGGATGCATTGCATACATTTTAGCTAACGAACCAACAATATGTCTTAGCTCCTCTCTCCGATCATGAGGATTTATAAAATACAATCTACATGGGTGCACTGTTATCCATTCAACATGTTTTCCCACATGTTAACATGACTTATCGTAATACTATGATTTGAGTATCCCTCTGGTACTCCTTCCATTACATAAAACTTGTCCAAAATTTTGGTTGCTTTGGAGGTCACCCACATTGATAGTTTCTTTCCCAATCAAGCCCACAGGATTTGTTCTTCCTACTACTTGAAACAACTGGAAACATGTTTTAAGAACCTTATTTTTTTTTGATACAATTTATCTTCATTGGATTCTTATAAATGCACAAAATTTATTTTCATGCATTCTAGGAACTACCCAAATTGACAATTTTTTACCAAATCAAGGTTATATTAGGCACTTTTCTGTTCAAATCTTAGAAACATATGAATCCCATTTTTAGAATATGAACATGCATCATTTTCCCCTTATGGATAAGCTTTATGATTCCTATCCCCATGCTTCATTTTGATCTCAAAGTTGAAAGTTAAAACCTTCCAAAACTGCTAATTTTTGTCCAATTTGGACTTTTTTTTGTAGGTGCAATTAGCTTTGGAGACCAACTTCAACCACCTAAAAGTAAATTCTAGGAAGAAGCATAAATATTTTTTTATCAAGTACTGATAAGACACATAACTAAAAACTCTCAACAACTTTCAGATCCCCGATCCAATGCTCTAGTCAACTTCTGTAAAATTTTGAAATCGACTACTTTTACCTTTTGCACTTTTTCTAGACTTGGAATTTTTAGCAAAACTAGCTATCTCCCAAACTAAGCATTTCTGGAAAAAAAATCCTCTCACAAATTTGTTTGTTTTTATGAGTAGGTAAATTGTCAGATTCATAAAATTTTCAAGTCTCAACATCTATGGTCACGTTTACCTCTTGCAAGCTTTTCAAAATCCCCCAAAAGTGTTATGGAATAGTGGATTTTAGCCTTTTTTTACACCCCAACTTCACACATTTTGGAATTTGGATACCTGCTTCCAAATTTATCTATGTGCCTATTCCATGAATGTACCATAGAAATTTAATCCCAAATAGGCCCCCATTGGGTCTTTGGAAATTGATATTTAAAAGTCACCATTTCAATTTTTTTGTCAAATCGTAGTAGTATGGGATCTAACATATCACTAAGAGTTCTGTACTTTTCATTGATGGCATCTAAACACGTCAGGCTTGATCAAATTCTGAGATAAAATTCTCTTGTTATGGCCATTTTTTTATTATCAATATCTAGAAATGTTTCTTAGATTTTCAACATCTTTGATGACCTTCATTGGATCTCCTCTATTGGACTTGTTGCATTGTCCTTTCCTATGAATTCGTGGAGGAAAAACCCAATATGGGACCCCCGATACACTATCATACTTGTCCCATTGGAATTCCCCCCTATAATCCCGTAACAAATCCCAAAATGGGACCCTGAATATGGCACTCTAGTTACATTTATTGGATGACAATTCCACTACATTTCGTCATAGTTTCGATGAGCTCATTTAATTTCATTGCAACATCGCTCATTTCCCAAAACTTTGCTGCATTGTAGGCATAGCTCTGGATGAGGTGCTACAATGAAAGTATTCTCACATAAGTCTTTCGGTGGTGTCGCTCGACTTTGTATAACCTGCCACAACGGCGGTAAAATTCGATGAGATCTCCCGCAATGCTAAAGAGGTTCGAGTATGAAACTTCATCGATGAAAGTTGATAAATCTCATCGCACCATTGCGGTGAAATCCTCACAACTCGTTGTTATGTTGTGGTGGGGTTTGTTTAATCTTGGTGCAACACCTTGAAAATCCACGTTCATTATCGCTAAAAAAACATTGTCAAAGCACGAAAAAACAAAAGGATAAAAAGGGAAAATAGACTTCATTTTCTTTCTATTATAAATATCTCCTCCCTCCCCCATATTGGAATAACATTTCATTGGCATCACAACAAGATTTCATTGACACACGTCAAGATGCCAAAGGAAACCTTATGTCCTATCATAAGAGACTGAATCCCTCCCCCATATTGGAATATTATTTTTGAGTAAGATCATAAGAGACTGAATCCTTATGTCCTATCATATGTTTGGAAGAACCACTGTATATGAGCCAAGTGTCACTTCCATTTGATTGAACCCATGAGAGCTGAAATTAGGAAATAATATTCATTAGAGTCTTCATTTTCTATGGTCCTTTCCTTGTCTGATTCATTTTATTTAGCTTCATGGGCATAGTACTTTCAATTATTCTTCTTGAACTGGTCTTTCTTAAGAGGCCAATGTATAGCAATGTGCCCCATCTTATGACATGAGTAACATTCAAAGGATGAATAATCCCTTTTAGGTTTCTTATTCTTCTTGAAGTCTAGTTATGTTTTGGGAGATGAGCCTTGACTCTTCCTTTTGATTCTTCCATTCTCTCTGTGTGTAGCTAGAGATTGATATTCATTATCATTTAGGTTCTCTTCTCTATTTACTATCCTTCTTTATTCTTGTACACATTCTTACCATAGCTTACTGAACCCGGTTTAATTTCTTCTAGCACATATTCCTGTAATGAAGGAGTCCCGTTCTCTAAGGAGACCATTTAGGGTAGTCATCACCATTGCTTATTCAACCACATCACCAATGGATTATAACTATTCTTTGATCTTAGATACTCTTGAGAAATATGATTATATGATCTCTATATTCTGTAGCTTCACACCCTTAAGTTGGTTTATCAAGGTCATTCTTCTATTGATGTTCTTACCTTCAAACATACTAGTTAGTGCACCAAACATTTCTTTTGCAGTATTCTTTGAAGATACTTGGGGTGTAAATTGATCCTTGATGGAATTATCTATGATCCTTTTTACTTTGATCATATACTTTTTGTGTTTGGACCTTTTCTCTTCCTCCTATGGTTCCTTGACCTCTTCTTTGATAAAGCCATTTAGGTCATGTTTTTCGAGGATGAACATGATTTTGTACTTCCATGCTTTGAAATTATATGCTCCCTCAATATTTTCATCAAGCTTGGTGTTGTTTGTCATTATTAATGAATGAGAACTTCAAATGTAAATATATGGGATAGAACTTACCAGTATGATGGCTTCTTTCAGAATCTGCTTTTGGGTGACTTAGAGTTTGACTGAAAAACCCTAATTTTCCAACTGGGATCACTTATAGAGATGATTAGAGGAAAATTTGTGCCTCCCCAAGGAAATCTAGGCTGTATCTTAATTTTCTGAAATATGAGGATGGAACCTTGAAAAATATGATGCCCTAGTTTCTCCCGACAGTAGTGGTAGGTCAAAAGGTGAAAATCCTCAAAATAAAAAACTGCTTCGACTGAAAGGTGTGCCCTCCTAAGGAAAGTTGAACGGGACTAATTTTCTAGTTGATTTGTGGAGGGAGGTATTTGGAATAGTAAACCCTATCTCGTCAAATTGTTGGATGAGATGTTGCATAATGTCTTCTTTCATGTTAGCTCTGATACCATGTTAATATTTTAAAAGTTGTTATACCAAAACAAAAGGATCTCTGAAAGAATAACAAGAATAATAGAACAAAAGACACCAAAAATATCTATCTTGGGAAATCCTTGTTGGGAATAAAACCCAACAAAACTTCCTCTATATAGACTTTAACCAAGTATAGTGTAAGACCCAAAGAATAAGACTAGATTTCTTCCTCTCTTCTAGATGGACCATCTCTTCTCTCTCTAGCACAACTGCTTTAGTGTTTTTCTTTTCCAAATGAGGGAAGCACGTATCCTATTTATACTAATCAACTGAGAGGCCTAAAAACCCAGTTGGTCTGACTTCTCCTGCTACTAGGGATGACCTGCCTTGGAAGACTCAAACATACATTTTAATAATACTTTTGTGGATGCTTCTGACCCGACTTACAATGGGGTTTTACCTCAATAATTTACATGACCAATTACATCAATGACATCCCTAATCAGAGGAACAACATCTCTGGAAGGGTTAATAACAATAATAATACAAAATAGAATATCTTTCACAGTTACATTTCTTTAACACAAAAAATTCACACATTGAATGTCTCATTCACTAATTGACATCCTTTCCATATCCAATCTGTCACTATCATGAACCACATGACATGTCCACATACTAGAATTCCTTATTCTATTAGTGACAACTTCTATTGAATGGAATTTCCTGACCCATTCTCATTATTTACTCATATGTTTTTGGTTCATATCTTTCAATATCCTACAACTTCTCTTAGCATGAATGCACTTGTTGACAAGGATGATTCACCCATAACCTTTACAAATTGCATGTCCTTTACCTATTGGTTTATTCTAGACCTTTATAATCATTCTATTATGGAATACAATATCCATCTCCAATAAAAAAGAGCTCCCATGTCTCTTCGTTGCATTTTAGATTGCACCTATTAATCATAATAATACTGTGCATGCATTCTTATCAAAGGAACCATTGTCGATTATTGGTATCTTTTATTCTTTAATGATTAGACATGGTTGGATCTCCTCAATATTGTATATGAAAACTAATTAATCTCAATAAGGGGTTTGATAACCCCTCTATGCAATTCATGTTGCACATTTTGAACATAGAGGATGCATTGCATACATTTTAGCTAACGAACCAACAATCTATCTTAGCTCCCCTCTCCCATCATGAGGATTTATAAAATAAAATATACATGGGTGCACTCTTATCCATTCAACATGTTTTCCCACATGTTAACATGACTTACTATAATACTATGATTTGAGTATCCCTCTGGTACTCCTGCCATTACGTAAAACTTGTCCAAAATTTTGGTCGCTTTGGAGGTCACCCACATTGATAGTTTCTTTCCCAATCAAGCCCACAGGATTTGTTCTTCCTACTATTTGAAACAACTGGAAACATGTTTTAAGAACCTTATTTTTATTTTGATACAATTTATCTTCATTGGATTCTTATAAATGCACAAAATTTATTTTCATGCATTCTAGGAACTACCCAAATTGACAATTTTTTACCAAATCAAGGTTA
>LPNX010562922.1:14844-55255 GCA_001517045.1 Pseudotsuga menziesii
TACTGATAATATACATAACTAAAAACTCTCAACAACTTTCAGATCCCCGATCCAATGCTCTAGTCAACTTCTGTAAAATTTTGAAATCGACTACTTTTACCTTTTGCACTTTTTCTAGACTTGGAATTTTTAGCAAAAATAGCTATCTCCCAAACTAAACATTTCTGGAAAAAAATACTCTCACAAATTTGTTTGTTTTTATGAGTAGGTAAATTGTCTGATTCATAAAATTTTCAAGTCTCAACATCCATGTCCACGTTTACCTCTTGCAAGCTTTTCAAAATCCCCCAAAAGTGTTATGGAATAGTGGATTTTAGCCTTTTTTTACACCCCAACTTCACACATTTTGGAATTTGGATACCTGCTTCCAAATTTATCTATGTGCCTATTCCATGACTGTACCATAGAAATTTAATCCCAAATAGGCCCCCCATTGGGTCTTTGGAAATTGATATTTAAAAGTCACGATTTCAATTTTTTTGTCAAATCGTAGTAGTATGGGATTTAACATATCGCTAAGAGTTCTGTACTTTTCATTGATGGCATCTAAACACGTTAGGCTTGATCAAATTCTGAGATAAAATTCTCTTGTTATGGCCATTTTTTATTATCAATATCTAGAAATGTTTCTTAGATTTTCAACATCTTTGATGACCTTCATTGGATCTCCTCTATTGGACTTGTTGCACTGTCCTTTCCTATGAATTCATGGAGGAAAAACCCAATATGGGACCCCCGATACACTATCATACTTGTCCCATTGGAATTCCCCCGTATAATCCCGTAACAAATCCCAAAATGGGACCCTGAATATGGCACTCTAGTTACATTTATTGGATGACAATTCCACTACATTTCGTCATAGTTTCGATGAGCTCATTTAATTTCATTGCAACATCGCTCATTTCCCAAAACTTTGCTGCATTGTAGGCATAGCTCGGGATGAGGTGCTACAATGAAAGTATTCTCACATAAGTCTTCCGGTGGTGTCGTTCGACTTTGTATAACCTGCCACAATGGCGGTAAAATTCGATGAGATCTCCCACAATGCTAAAGAGGTCCGAGTATGAAACTTCATCGATGAAAGTTGATAAATCTCATCCCACCGTTGCGGTGAAATCCTCACAAATCGTTGTTATGTTGTGGTGGGGTTATGTCAAATGGATGTAGCTTGGGTGGTTGGGAGGAATGAATGTTACCCTCCCCACCCATGTTCTACTTTTGTAAGTGACATGATGCTCTCGTGGAACCCTTTGTAATAAATGTTGTGAATGATGAGCTGACCATACCTTGATTCAGTTTGAATATCAGGTATTGGAATTTTCTGTGGAGTAGCCCTCTAACAAATGGTGAACCACATTTGAAAAAAAAAATGTTGTGGTGGGGTTTGTTTAATCTTGGTGCAACACCTTGAAAATCCACGTTCATTATTGCTAAAAATACATTGTCAAAGCATGAAAAAACGAAAGGATAAAAAGGGAAAATAGACTTCATTTTATTTCTATTATAAATATCTCCTCCCTCCCCCATATTGGAATAACATTTCATTGGCATCACAACAAGATTTCATTGACACGCGTCAAGATGCCAAAGGAAACCAGAAAAACACCATTCACACTACGTCACCTAGCAATCCGAATCTCATAAGTAGGTACATTGCACACCTTTCAAGCTGGTCATTATGTTACTTAAACAATTTCAAATCTTACATGTTTTCCTACGTGAAGCCATTTAGCTATGTTTTAGAGCTCAAAATCTCAGGGGTTTCATTATCTTTTAGTGTTTTGTATGTTTATATTGGGGGGTTTGGATTTAAGTTGTAGCAAGGGATTTGTTTTAACTTTTTTCCCTAACAACTTGATTCCCTAAATCCATATCCTTTGAAGATCAATCCATTAAATTTTTCATAATCCTGTAGTGTCAAAGAATATGTGGTCCCTTTACTCAAGCTCTACATGTTAGCCTACTCACCCCTTACTATTGAACGAAAACCCCACCCAACACAGGTCGTGAGCATTTTGTTTAGGAATTGGAACCATATGCTATCAATATAAATTAGAAAACTGCTCTAAAATTATTAAACCTACTTAGATGCATTTTGCATAAGCCTTTCAGACATTATATGGAAAACATTAATCTTTTGTATTAATGACATCCCCTCTTGACTTAGATTTTGTTCATTCTAGATAATGTGGACATAAAATCCCATATCACATATGAAATAGTATTTAAAATATGTAATTATTCTAAGAACATCTAAGAATATATCTACATGAACATATCCTAGTTTTGAACCTAGGACACTTTGAAAATATCACCAACATAATCATAAACATGAGGGAATCCCTAAGACTGATTGCTCATCAAATTTTGATTTCATGTTTGAAAGATATCTTGTTGCTAGTTATTTTTCATGGAAAACGATAATGTTCTTAATGGATTTTAAAATCACACTATATCTCAATAGAGAACTCAGAAACATTCCAAGGATATATAGGATTCATCACCCGACAATGGGATGTTGGAAGATGTTCCCTTCCTGATTTAATATGATGACACTTAGAACACATCAAGAGTCAAATAAGAATATAAGTGGGGAGAGATATATCAGTTTTTAGGGTTGAATAATATCAATCAGATAGCATAGATGAGGTATTTATATATATCAATGTTAGAATAATCAACCCATAGTTAGCTACCTTAGACATTAATTAATCCATTTTCATCTTATTTGCCTAGTTTCCATGTTCCACCTTATGCAAGTTGTCCTCCACATGTCCAAAGTGGTCAAACTTGCTAAAACTGATTCATGGAGTGCTTGGGAAACCTCTTGGAATCAATTCTGCTTTATTCTTGGCCTTCCTAGCGCATGTCTATTTTTTCTGCTTTATTGCCTGCTTTTTGCTGAGTTTTAAGGCAATTGGGAAAGTTTGACTAGGTGAAGTTAACTTGTTTTTTTTCCTCATCATTCTCCACTCTTTTCTCCTAATAAAAACATGTATGAGTTGTCCTTCCATCACCTAGTATCTTGCCTAATTGATTTTGCCAATTCGTGACCTCCTAGACAGATTTGGAAGCTGCTTTATGCAGCTATGGGGGATTTGCTTAGATTTAGTAAGCCTGCTTTTGACCAATTCGAATGGCATCCCAATGCATTCAAATATATCATGTAATTATTTATTATGGCAGCCTATGAATTCACAGGGTAGGCTATTGTACACTTATTCAATATAGATTAGTGTTCTGCTCCATATCCAGTCTCCTTTGTGTGTAATTTGCATGTGTAATTGACAATTTTTGTAAGTGTAATTGTTCTAACACCTGGGTTCAATTTCCACATGGTATCAGAGCCTTTGTATATTGATTTCTCTCCTTCCAATTTGTTATTGCAGGTTCGACATCATTGACTAGGAGCATTCTACTGACTGAAGGGACAATTTTTGAGCTATGGATCAATCTCAAAAGATCATCTTGACTCCATTTAATTTATTTGAATGGAAAGCAGAGATGAAGATACTGTTGAGAGTGAAAGGCCTCTACAAAGTGATTACGGAAATATAAGCAGAGCCCAATGCAGCTGCAGAGAAAATTAAATGGCACAATAGGAGGGATGAGGCCTATGGTCTCCTGTGTCTGAGCATATCTAGAGAACTCCTTTTCCATCTTGATGGATTAACATCCCCAAATGAAGTATGGGAGAAGATTGTTGAGCTTTTTGGTAAGACATATGAGATGAGGGGACATCAAATCAAAAATGAATTGATCTCCTTGAGTCCCAACAGCTTCAAATCCCTGCAACTCTACTTTTCCAAGTTCAAAGCCCTTGTTTTGCAGCTAAAACAATGTGGAATCGAAAAGAAGGAGGAGCAACTAGTTTTGGCCATGCTCTCGAAGCTTGGTCCTGACTATTCAGTGTTTGTATCGACCTTCCATGCCACCAAGTTGACAGCTCGAGCCTAGAAAATGCCTAGCCTTACAGATTTCATGGAATCTCTCACACAAGAACAAGATAAATTGGTGATGATGGGCACCATCAAACCTTCCAAAGACCAAGCTCTAGTTGTTGGAGATTCGAGGGTGGATTCAAAAGGTAATAAGAAAGCTAAGAAGCCACTTGAGCAAAAGAGAGACAAGATCAAGTCTCCAGAGGAGCCCCAAGGTTCCAAGAAGAATCCCCAGAAGAAGAAGAACAAAGGAGAAATGAGCAAGTGCGCATATCGCAGTAAGGGAAATCATCCTGAAAGCTCCTGCATGAAGAAGAAAATTGACATGTTGACCCAACTCCTGGAGAAGAATGGCATCTCCCTTCCTGATAGCTCAAAGAAGAGGGAAGGAGGATCAAATTCAGAAGACAGAGAGAGAGTTCATGCATTGGTTGTTGGCACATCAAGCTCACCTAGTTTCATCATTGATTCTAGAGCTTCAAGACATATGGTTTCAACCAAGGAGGCATTCACCTCACTTGACATGTCGAAAGGTCCACCAATAGTACTGGGAGATGACTCTCTCACTGAAAGTTTGGGCAAAGGGAGGATTGATCTTGACCATGGTAAGTTCAACAATGTATTGTATGTTCCAGGTCTTGCCTCTAACCTCTTATTAGTGTATCAGATGACCCACATAGGGACTCCAAACAAGGTCATATTCTCCCCTGATGAAGTTGAGATCACAGAGATCTCAAGTGGTAAAGTCATTGCAAAAGGAGTTTCAAATCACACTTCGAAGGTATACATGTTCTCACATTTCCTACCCTACTCAAACCCCTCTGCTCTTCTGATTCATGCTAATGAGGCAAGCAAGCTTTGGCATGAAAGATTTGGCCACCTTAACTATAAGTATTTTTTAGATCTTAGTGAAAAGAAATGGTCATAGGGTTACCCAAGATTAAGTTTTCCAAAGGAGTCTATTAAGGTTTCTTAGGAAAACACCTAGAGCATAAATTTGAGAAAGCTAGTCACGAGAGAACCTCTACACCTCTTGAGTTGATCCACAGTGATATTGCTGGCCCATTTCCTCATATGTCAATAAGTTAGGCCAAATATGCATTTACATTCATAAATGAATTTTCCAAGTACTGCTGGGTTTACTTCCTGAAACACAATTCTGAAGTTTTTGACATTTTCAAAGTCTTCAAGGCTTTCGTTGAAAACCAGTCTGGGAGGAAACTCAAGGTCCTCAAATCTGACAATGGTGGTGAGTATGTCAAGTTTGAGTTCATTCAATATTGTGCAGATGTAGCATTGTATCCCTTACACACCACAGCAAAATGGTGTTGCTGAGAGGAATAACATATCACTGAAAGAGATGGCAACCTACATGATGGAGGCTAAGACTTTGCCACCAAAGTTTTGTGCCGAAGCTATAAACTGTGCAGCCTATATCCAGAATAGGGTGCGTCATAAATAGTTTGATGGTATGAATCCTTTCGAAGCATGGAGTGGGCACAAGCCAGATGTGACCCATTTCAGGATTTTTGGCTCAAGGGCTTGGGCTAGAATTCCAACAGAAAAGAGGAAGGCTTTGCAACCCCAAAGCCAAGAGTGTCTCTTTGTTGGGTACTCTGAAGATTCAAAAGGGTACAAGATGATCAGTTTGAGCACAAACAAATCCTTCATTTAAAGGAGTGTTCAGTTCCAAGAAGAGCCTGTACCAGCAGTGGAAGTTGGAGAATCCTCTTCACCACCATAACCATTGAATGCAAGTGAAGAGATAGTTGAGTTTCCTAATTCTGATATGTCTGATAATGGTGATTTAATTACAGATCCTAACAGTCCTACAAGACCAAAATGGGAAGAAAATACCATTCATGCAGCTGTAGAACTAGCTGGAAATCCTAGTGATCCTAGGAGGACTAGATCTCAGTTTGAGAGTGCTCCGTGTATGAAAGATCCTTTGTTTGCAGAGAAATGCAATATGATGGTTAAATCAGACCCATATACATATGAAGATGTAGCACATGATCCAAGATGGAAAAAAACCATGAAAGAAGAGTTCAACTCACTCTAGAAGAACAACACTTGGGAGCTGGTTGATCTTCCCCCAAGGAGGAAGCTAGTTCAATGTAAGTGGGTTTACAAAACCAAGTTTGTTGCTGATGGTTCACCTTTGAAATATAAGGCAATATTGGTAGCAATCAATATAAGGTAGTTTCCTTTGCTATACTTTAAAGTTTCATATTCTGCAATAAAATTGTACATCTCATTAGCTGCCCAAACAGCAAGCCAAGATCCCAAGGAAATCTTGCTTTTCTTAGTTCCTTTTTTTTGCAAAACTAGATTACCCCAACTTAACAAGATTTTACTTATTTTTTTTCGGTAACTAGTGTAGTGACCCAAAACACTTTCAAAGTGTGTTTGGGCACATTTTATTTTGATTGCTCGATGTTTCTTAGCAGGTCTAACAAAAATAGAAGGAGACTCTGCCCAATTTCTGACTCTTGGACGAACCGGAGCTTCTTGGAAGCTTCCCCCATCACTGTGTTTTAATTCTAGCTTGTTACAAGCTTGTTGTAATCCTTTGGATCCTAGATAACAAGGACCAAAGTGCATCAATTTTAATTTGCTGATATTGTAAATCACTTCTAATAAAAAGAAAAGGTCCTTTCGAATAGGCTCTTTCGAGCCCCCCTGGGGGGATTTGTGTCTGTATTTCCTTTCTTTTTGCAAACTAGCGTAGTTCTAATATGTAGGGTAGTATACTTTGATTTATTATCAATTTCATATTTCATATTTGAGATTTCAAAGTAATCTTAATACTTACCCCACGACTTCCCAATTGACTCGAAAGGAGAAAGAGATGCGTGGTAGGACTAATTAGAAAACCAGAATTGTGTATATGTGTTTTCCTTTTCATCATTTGTATCATCAGCTATTATAAAATTAACCCCTCCTTGATTCCCCAATTGAGATCCACTTGTATCGAAAGAGGTTCCTGGAGGGTTTTCTTTTTTAACAAGAACACCCATCTCAAAATTTACTAAAATTGACAAGACTCCGGTGTGTATGCTCTGCACTCGGCTGTTGTTCATCCAATCAGTCAAGCTGCATCGAAAACACTTAAGTGACTAGAATAATTAGGATTCACTCTCCCAAATTGACAAACCATCTGGTGAAAATCCAACACCTAGATCAAACCATTACGGTGGAAAAATACCCAAAGGAAGAGGGAACTCCTGAAAAGTGACCTCGGGGTGCCAATCTCCATTACACCTGCAGGTGCATTATGAACAATAGCCTCAGAGACTCCATTCAGCCCACATATTCCTTGAGGGTAGCCGTGACAGTTTAGTTTTGGACATACTCCAAGTACTCTCCAGTATATCTGGAGTCCCCCCCTTTTGCCTAATTTTAATTAACTCATATTTCACATTAACTTAAAACGTACCAAGAGGCAATCAAAAAACATTCACTCCAAGCACATGCAAGTACATTGATTATCATTTGACTCCATTTTAAGGCACTGGCTATTTTCTTGCTATATATATATATATATATATATTGTGTCTCAGCATTGCGCTTTCATGAGCTCATTTTGTATCTTGTCATCTATAATTGTTTATGGTTAAATTTCAAACTCCTAAGTAACTCATTCAATTTAACATCACCATACTAAATAATTTTTCCTTAGTAACTTAATAGGGTCTACCCCCCTTGGCTTCGTTAGGAGTTGAGCCTAAACGAAGGAGTCAAGAACAAGGTGACAACCTTGACTCGAGACTTGCCCCCAAGGACACACTGAGTGGCTTGAAGATTTCTGCCACATGACCTAGGTGTATAAAAGGTGACAACACTTTTTGGTGCCATTGCCGAGGACAAATATTTTCATTCCTGAGTATGACTTAGCTTAACTTTTTTCTAAACAACTAAAAAGACAAAAACTTTTGATTGATCTAGTCTTTAAAAACATAAAAATTAAAACTTGAACCAGCTGGCGACTCCACTGTCTAACATCCCTTCAAGAATTTCTACCCGAAGAAACCACCGACAATTATTCAATCCTCTCCTTGATCCTGAAAGGTTTATTAGGGAAATATTGACTAGGCAGACTTCCCGTAGAAACCTTGAAAATTTAGGAGACCAATCCCTCTCAGATATCCATCACATATTTGTAGAGAGTCATGTTCACCAATCTCAGGAAATGACGGAATTTTTCAAACCCCTTGACTTTTCTCAGATAGCAGGTGCTCCCCATGCCATTCCAAAAGATGCTATCAAGAAGCTCCCAATATTTTAGGGCAATAAAGCCATCACTATTGTTAACACTCAGAATGTACCCAGGTTGTGAAAGGTAGATTTCAAGGTAACAACAAAAACCAATTTAGAATGTATTTTTGACCTAATACAATCAGAGAGGGATCTATCACTATTTACAAAGTTTTTATACTCATGATATTTCAATCAAAGACAATCAGAAGGTCAGATTTCTGATGGGACAAATATGACAAGATTGTTTTAAAATACTTGGTAGGATAGTCATGGAGGAGACCATTGGGCAATGGAGTCAACAATCAGATCTGAAATAGGTTGTAGGAGGTAGGGTTTTGAAGCTTTATGAACAGAGGAAAGGTAGGCACCATTTCCTCAGTATTGAGGTATTAGCAGGTTGATTAGTAGACAAAGGGAGACATTCCATCAAATAGAGCACCTAACTAGGGTGAATTCTGCAAGACTTTAGAAGAAAAGATTTTGAAAATGCTTGAACAATGGACCTAGAGCATGCAGGATGAATTCTATCCCATTAAAACTATTGATCAAGCATGAAAGCAAATACAAAATGGAGTGGAAAACAGGATAAACAATCACATAAAGAAATTACTTACTGAAGAAAAAGATGGCACAAGAATCTCTGACATGAAAAAGATTTTACATTCCTTCTCTGCAAATTCCATTCATTTACTGAAAACGTGAAGCCATTACAATGTAGAGTCTCTCCGCTCTTGAAAATCCTCCCCTTTAAACTATCAATTACATTTTAATTTATATAAGAATAATCTTTACCTAACTTTGAATTCAAAACCTAACTGAACTCTAAAAATAGAAACAATTACAACAACATTTCTTCTGCATATCTCTAATGGTGATAGCTGTGTGAAATATGGGAGAGGTTTTTATAATTGGACATGTTTCCAACAAAACCCATGTATTCATTTCTCTAAAATCATCTCAAGCTCCTCAAAATATTCCTTTGAAATTGATGACTCAGATAATAAAATTGTAGATTTCTGGAAAAATGACTCATGAATATATTTTAAATTCTCCTAACCTATGATTACTGTGTAAAAACTGAAGGCGGTTTTTGATGATATGCCTCTTAGGAATACAAACCTCTCTCAATTTTGTAAAATTAAATTCAATTTGTCCAAAACAATTCTTTTAATTTGATGGCTGAAATAGTCCTTTGGAAAACATGAAAAATGGCCTGTACAACTGACTTTGTTGCTACTAAACCATAGCACTTATGTGAAAAATGAAAGATATTATTGTCTATAGATATGTTGTGAAGAAATTCCTCTCTCACTTTCTCAAAATTCATCTTAATTTGATGTAAACAATTATTTTAATTGGATGACTAGAACAGTCATTTTCACATCTTAACATTTTTCCTATGAAGATGAGTTTGCCGCTCCCAATATGTAGCACCTGGGTAAAAACTGAGAGAGGTTATTGTATATCACAATGTTGTTATGAAAAAAATCTTTCAAGTTTTGAAAATTCTTCTTTGTTAGCTGGAAACAGGTCGTTGAATAAAATGACTAAAACAGTCATTTTCAGAAAAAATATGCTATGTTGCTTCTAAACCTTGAATTGTTTAACTTTAATTCATAAATAAAGAACATATAGCATCTATGCTCATAAAATTATCTACTGTAAGAGCAATCCCATGAATTGATTGATCAAGGTAGCCATATTTGTTAATAGTGTCTCCAAACACTTGAATAATCCCAAGCTTTGGCACACTCTCCATTGTAAATTCTGTTTGTAAGACTTTAAACACATACCAATACCTTCACGAATGTTTTCACTGTATATATTTCTGCAACATTTCTGGGCTGATGTTCTTTTTGGGCTTCCCTTCTGCATTGTTGAGTGGTGGCTTCCCTTTTCTTGCTCTATTAAAATCAATTTCCATCTCATTGATTAGATTCTTTATCTTCACTATTTTCCGTGTGGCTGTAAACATGTAAAAGTTGATGTTGGAAATATGGCAGACTCTCTTCTTCCTTTCGCGTGTAGCACACAAATGAAATATTTTTTTAAAAACTAAGCCAACTTTATGTAATGGTCTATTTCGGAGCCTTCACTGAGTTGTTTTTCTTAAACCATTTTTCTTCGCGGAATTCACCAAAAGTTACCACGTGGAAAGTGGTTTAAATTCCGTTTCCAATTTAACCACCTCACAACTTTAATCTTCAGAAACACTAATACCCATTGATGAGTTTTCACTTTTTACATTAGCCATTAGATTATTATATGTGCTAGTGGTTTGATTATACCTTAAGAAAGGTAATAAATCTTGTTTAGTGCTTAAACCTTCATTAAGACTTGGTTTGGTGAATAAGAGGCCACTTTTTGACTTTGGAAAAATATCCAAAACTATATAAGTTTGAATATAAATAAAATAATAGGTTTATAAAACCCATTTTATAAATTTCATTCAAAAGTTAATAAATTTTTTTGCCTCGTGAAAAAATTATTTCTCTTTTTACCTAAAATTCCTTTAACTTCTCTTCTTTGCCAACTTGGAAATAACTTAATGAGAAAAATTTGGAAACCAACTCAATCACCCATGAAAACTTAAAATTTTGAATGCAATAAGATCAATTCCGACAAAAATAAATTTAGTGCTAACAATTGGGTCCAACTAGGGATGCTATCCTCCCTATGAGGTAGCAAAGAACCCCGTAGAACAGGTGCCAAATCAATTGGGATTCTCTTAATTGTTCTCTGAAATCCTCAACCTGTTTTGAACTAAACCATCAACTGAAACCATTTTGCAAACAAATCCCACTCTGTCAACCTGTAACCTGTAACTGGATTGCACTTGAAACTGAAACCAAACTGAAAACTGCTGAAAGAAATGCTCACCATGTCGAGCTTATTCATGCCTACCTATCCTACTTAACTAAGCACAAATGCTCAATCAAGCAAAATATGACTTCTAATGAAGCCAATCAAGCAATTTATCCAATAATTCCATTTCTTCCTCACGCTTGATCGAAATTAGAACATAAGAACAAAATAGCAATAGGTTATGATGAAAAATTTGTCCTTTGTTGCAAACACATAACCAACTATTCCATCTGAAAAATTTATCCATGTACTTTGCTATTGGATCATAAAAAACATGACAAATTTCAAAATACTCAATCACTTGTTTGTCATGACAAAGCCATCCAAAAAGTAACTCTTCTTGCATACTCTGAAACCAATGTTTAAAAGAGTTTTGAAAGGAATTCTCATGATTGTTTTTCAATGATATATCAACAACTTCATTTAATATTTCTACATTTACAACTCCATTCTTCTCAAGCACTTCAAGAGGAATATCATTTTGTTCTTCAGCAATATTAAGCAAAAAGATGTCTTCTTAACAAAACGTTTCTGAATTGGAAAGATTTAAAGAAACATCCCATTTAGAGTTCTCATCTCCTTCTTTATGATCCCTTGGTTTATTGTACACTATTGGTTCTTTCACATACTGAGATTAATCGCATGATTGCTCTTCCTTTTCATTATATATAAGTAGACTAAAATTTTCTTTAAAACCATCACTAACATAATTTTTAACAACCTGACCGCAATCATCAGAAAAACATCAAGAGTATAACCCTCTTCTTTCCAATCACTATGCTGATCATCTTCATGCTCATATGTTTTTTCCAATTCTAATCCAAGGGCTGATTTCTCTTTAATTGTATTTTCAGAAAATAAATATGTGGAGGGACTGTCAGACTGAAAATTTGTAGAATCAGAATTCTTTATGTAATCACCCACAGAAGCATTAGAATTTAGAGGAAATTGCTGCTGCAAAAAGGAATTTTCTGATTGGGAATAAGCAGCCTAATCTTGAAACAAAACTTCAGAAGTTGAAAAATATGAAGAAGGGTTTGATTGACCATCCCAACTTCCTTCTTGGTCACACAAATATTGAAAAGACTGCTACAAATTATCATCTACTTCAGGAAAATAAATGTAGCTGCTTGAATCAGAGTTTTGGCTCATGTCTCTTTCAGTAGAGGAAGAAATTATTAACTGCTGAGATTTTTCTTGAATGCGAAGACAGCTAATTTGTGTTTCTATTTTCTGAAATGGGTTGTCATATAAAATTTCTAATATCTCTTCATCCATTAAATCATCATCACTATACAATTTTTCCAAATCTTCAATGAAACCTTTAACATGTGTACAACAATCTTGAACCAGCAACAAGGAGGGGTATTGGTTTTTGTAATGTTCATGAAATACTGTATGAAAATCAGTAAGGGAAAATAAAATTTTTGATGGTAACCCTTCATACCATGACCTTGCATCTCCTTCTAAAGTAGCCATGAACATTTTCATAAAAGAATCCTCGTGCAATTTAACTCCCAGCTTATGTATATGCATATGAAATCTAACCAAATGAAGGGCATCATCATCATTCTTTTGATCTTTAAACTTTGTAAGACCTGTTTGCCAATCCACTTTAGGTATTCGATTTGGAAAACCAGGAATGTGAGCACGATTCATAGGAGCATACCTTGCACACAAAGAACTCATTTCGATAAATAAATATACTGAATCAACTCTTCAAACTTTACAATATTTTGATAGTGGAGTCGCCATAGGAATTCTGAAAACTGGATTCTTTGAAGATGGAGTCGCTAGGTGAATGATTCACAACCTTGCTGATATCTGACTGTTCTTCACCATCAATAATCAAATCTGAAAGTATGTGGTTTATACCCAGTGAAGATTTGAACATTCGTTCCCCGACAACGACGTCAATTTGTTAACACTCAGAATGTACCCAGGTTGTGAAAGGTAGATTCCAAGGTAATAGCAAAAACCACTTTAGAATGTATTTCTGACCTAATACAATCAGAGAGGGATCTCTCACTATTTACAAAGTTTTTATACTCGTGATATTTCAATCAAAGACAATTAGAAGGTCAAATTTTTGATCGGACAAATATGACAAGTTTGTTTTAAAAGACTTGGTAGGACAGTCATGGAGGAGACCATTGGGCAATGGAGTCAACAATCAGATCTGAAATAGGTTGCAGAAGGTAGGTTTTTGAAGGTTTATGAACAGAGGAAAGGTAGGCACCATTTCCTCAGTCTTGAGGTATTAGCAGGTTGATTAGTAGACAAAGGGAGACATTCCATCAAACAGAGCACCTAACTAGGGTGAATTCTGCAAGACTTTAGAAGAAAAGATTTTGAAAATGCTTGAATAATGGACCTAGAGCATGCAGGATGAATTCTAGCCCATTAAAACTAATGCTCAAGCATGAAAGCAATTACAAAATGGAGTGGGAAACAGGATAAACAATCACATAAAGAAATTACTTACTGAAGAAAAAGATGGCATAAGAATCTCTGACATGAAAAAGATTTTACATTCCTCCTCTGCAAATTCCATTCATTTACTGAAAAACATGAAGCCATTACAATCTAGAGTATCTCCTCTCTTGAAAATCCTCCCCTTTAAACTATCAATTACATTTTAATTTATATAAGAATAATCTTTACCTAACTTTGAATTCAAAACCTAACTGAACTCTAAAAATAGAAACAGTTACAACAACGTTTCTTCTGGATATCTCTAATGGTGACATTTGTGTGAAATTTGGGAGAGGTTTTTATAATTGGACATGTTTCCAACAAAACCCATGTATTCATTTCTCCAAAATCATCTCAAGCTCCTAGAAATCTTCCTTTGAAATTGATGACTCAGATAATAAAATTGTAGATTTCTGGAAAAATGACTCGTGAAGATATTTTAAATTCTCCACACCTGTGATTACTGTGTAAAAAATGAAGGAGGTTTTTTATAATATTCCTATTAGGAATACAAACTTCTCTCATGTTTGTAAAATTAAATTCCATTTGTCCAAAACAATTCTTTGAATTTGATGGCTGAAATAGTCCTTTGGAAAACATGAAAAATGGCCCGTACAACTGAATTTGTTTCTGTTAAACCATAGCACCTGTGTGAAAACTGAAAGAGGTTATTGTGGATAGATATGTTGTGAAGAAAATACTCTCTCAATTTCTCAAAATTCATCTTAATTTGATGTAAACAATTATTTTCATTGGATGACTAGAACAGTCATTTTGACATCTTAACATTTTCCCTCTGAAGATGACTTTGCTGCTCCCAATCTGTAGCACCTGGGTAAAAACTGAGAGAGGTTATTGTATATCATAATGTTATGATGAAAAAATATTTCATGTTTTGAAAATTCTTCTTTGTTTTCTGGAAACAGGTCGTTGAATAAAATGACTAAAACAATCATTTTCAGAAAAAATATGCTATGTTGCTTCTAAACCTTGAATTGTTTAACTTTAATTCATAAATAAAGAAAATATAACATCTATCCTTGTAAAATCATCTACTGTAAGAGAAATCCGATGAATTTATTGATCAAGGTAGCCATATTTGTTAATAGTGTCTCCAAACACTTGAATAATCCTAAGCTTTGGCACACTCTCCACTGTAAATTCTGTTTGTAAGACTTTAAACACATACCAATACCTTCATGAATGTTTTCACTGTATATATTTCTGCAACACTTCTGGGATGATGTTCTTTTTGGGATTTCCTTCTGCATTGTTGAGTGGTGGCTTCCCTTTTCTTGCTCTATTAACATCAATTTCCATCTCATTGATTAGATTCTTTATCTTCACTATTTTCCCTGTGGTTGTAAACATGTAAAACTTGACGTTGGAAATATGGCAGACTGTCTCCTTCCTTTTGTGCACAACACACAAATGAAATAATTTTTTAAAAACCAAACCAACTTTACATAATGGTCTATTTCAAAGCCTTCACTGAGTTGTTTTTCTTAAACAATTTTTCTTCACGGAATTCACCAAAAGTTACCACGTGGAAAGTGGTTTAAATTCCGCTACCACCTTTCCAATTTAACCACCTCACAACTTTACTCTTCGGAAACAATAATACCCGCTGATGAGTTTTCACTTTTTACATTAGCCATTGGATTATTATATGTGCTAGTGGTTTGATTATAGCTTAAGAAAGGTAATAAATCTTGTTTAGCGCTTAAACCTTCATTAAGACTTGGTTTGGTGAATAAGAGGCCACTTTTTGACTTTGGAAAAAATATCCAAAACTATATAAGTTTGAATATAAATAAAATAGTAGGTTTATAAAACCCATTTTATAAATTTCATTCAAAAGTTAATAAAACTTTTTTCCTCACTTGTGAAAAAATTATTTCTCTTTTTACCTAAAATTCCTTTAACTTCTCTTCTTTGCCAACTTGGAAATAACTTAATGAGAAAACTTTGGAAACCAACTCAATCACCCATGAAAACTTAAAATTTTGAAGGAAATAAGACCAATTCCAACAAAAATAAATTTAGTGCTAACAACTACCAAGTCTCACCTTCGAAAGTTTGAAAAGAACTTGGTCAGTTATTGCAATGATGCTGCCCATGACCATGACAATGTCAAAATGAAGCTCTTTGTTTTATCCTTAGAAGATGGATGATGCTGAAGAATGGTACCTTGACCTAGATGATGACTCATATAAAACTCTTAGTGAATTCATAGAGGGTTTTAAGAAGAAATGGGGAGAAAATAAAGAACCAAGACATCTGCTTGCTGCCCTTCATAACATTAAGAAGATGGATAATGAAACCATCGATGAATTTAACACTAAGTTCAGGTGTGTGGTTGTGGAAATCCCTAAAGAAATTAAGCCAAAGGATGCCTCCATCCTCATATCTTACATCGAAGCTTTCACTGCTGACCGATCTAAAAACTGCTTAGGAATTGGCCGAGAAAATAGAAAAGAATATGCAGTCTTCAGGAAAATCCAACATTCCAAGTTACACTAGGGGAAACAGTTCATACAACAAAGAAAAGGGAAAATATGTTGAATTAGAAGAAAAGGGAGCCTCTAAAGATCCGATGGAAAAGGTAACAGACATGATAAAAGAATTGGTTACTAGTCAAAACCAACTTATGGCAAATCAGTCCACACAACTGAATCATATGCATAATAGATTGATCACAGTGGAAAGAAATAATGGACGTAGGAACTTTCAGCCTAGGCAGAATCAGATGTATAAAAAGAATTTTCCTCAGCAAGAGCCTAGGATTCCAAACCAATTAGACTCAGCTAACATGGTAGAAGAAGTAATTCCATGTTGTAGACCCTATGAACAATTCCACCAAGAAAGCACTTGTTATGTTGTGAATCAAGTCATGGAACATGGACTTCCCAAGGTTAGTAATTAGAAAACAACTTCAAGTGAGCCTGATCATATATACATAGTAGGCCAGGCCTACCCTTTGTCACCATCTAAACTGTACAAGCCTAAGGATGAAACCATTGCAGAATCTTATAGTGAAACTTATGATGAAAACTGTAATATCGATGATGGGACTCCTATGTGTTCTCCATATAATGATGACAGCCTGGAAAGTTTACTACCTTATGACCTTTTCTCTGAAGAAGATGAGTATGAAAATGAGGAGAAGTATAACTTGGAGCATGATACAAGTGACGAAGACTCCCTTATCCCCGACAAAGATGTTGATGAGGAGTCCTGGACATTCATGGAAAATCCAATCTATGACATGAATAAAGAGGAAAATAATGACCCAGAAACTTTTGATGGTTTTGTTGGTTTTTCTTTCTATGGCATATCTAAAGGAGAGAGCATGGACCATGTGGCCTTGGGAAACTTTGATATGAAAAAGGAGCATGCAGTTTATCCACATGATTAGTCTGAGCCATATATCAATATCAGTAATGAAGACAAAGAGAACTTGATATCAACAATGGGGAATCCATCACATCTAACATAGATGATGGTGATGACTATTGGGATTTTTGTGGATATCTTATTAAGAATCCTATCTATGCTATATCCAGCAAGGGGAGTGTCTATTTAGAAATTTGTGGAAGTCAAATCTACTATACTTCCATAGAGGGAAGCATGGATATGGAGACCTTGGAAAATCCTAGTATGGAAAAGCAACATTCAAAAATCTTATATGATCATTTAGAGTCATATCATGTAGAGCCACATAAAGGTATAAATAATGAATACATGGAGAAGCAGTGTTGTGAAAAGACAGATGTGATGCAGTTAGTAGAATATCAGTCTCAACCATCATCTTCACATATGGAGTTTCCTCATGATTTGGAGCTACTTGGGGCTTATACAGTTAATTATCATCTGGTAATCCTTGATGATCAGTATGATGGTGTAGTCAATCTACCTCATCATTCTGATTTGTACATCAACCCTGTCCAGTCATGGATAGAAGCAGCATGTGCAAGCACTTACCAGTTTGGGAGGAAGTTTGATGACATTATTCATGCCTATGATTTCCCATCCATCCCACCCCTTCTAGATCATCACGCAGGTTTGCATTTTCTGAATAAAGTATCCTTACTTTGGCTGGTAAGCAAAGACAAGGAATTTTTTTTTATGTTCATAAAATTCTTAGATGGTTACATTGGATTTTTTATTACACTTAACCCTTTTTATATCATGCTTAGAGTAGGAAAATATGCTCCTTGAAAAAGAGAATTTACTTTCCACATTTTTTGTTTTGTACTTAGCTATAATAAAACATTTTGGTTTTCATTAGTTAGTTACGTTTGTTTTGTTTGAATAAATCAGCTTAATGGTTCATTTGGTTTTTCATGTAAAGCTTGTGCTACTGAGGTTTTCTTGTCAAGTTGAGATGTTTTTACAGGGTGTATAAACCAGAGATTTTGGTGTTCTCGTATCCTCTCCTTGCCCTATGACCAGATCAAGCACACGTCCCGCAGTTGGAGCCAGAATGTTACCACCTAAGTTGTACTTAGTGGTTTTTTATCAAGTGAGCCTGGTGAACGGGACAAGGATAACTTGTTCGGACTTCAGAAGACCTTCAGTCTTGCTTTCTGGGAAGCTGTGTTGTACTATATCACATGTTCATACCCTAGGGGGGAATTGTAATAAATGTTCTAGCATGATAGTGTCTGTAAAAGACTTAGTCTATTAGAATTTATTTTTCAATCCGATCAGCTCAGGGTGTTTTTTCCCTTGGTTATTATTGGTTGTTGAATAAACGACTGATAATTTCTGAGTTTTTCACTCCATACCTCCAAAGTTGGGGTGGTCGGATTGGCATTTATGCCTACTAAGGTTATTAGAGTCCATGTGTAAATGTATAAACATGCTAGACATCATGGTCGAGTCATATGAACATGTCTAAGTCCCCCTAGTTTTTTTCATTTTTTCATTTTTAAAATTTTTTTAGAGTTTTTTATTAAAATTTAATTTTTCCAAAAATTAGGCTATTTTTTAATAGTTTAATTGGAAAAATTGATTTTCTAATAAAAGTGGGCCAAATAATCAGTTTCAGTCATGTAGGTGCTCATTTTCAAGCTAAGAGCACCATGTAAACCCATGGACCCACTATTTCCTAGTTTTGAGTGATTTTTCATCACTCAGGTCAGAAAGCCCCAAAAAATCATTTATTGATTATTTTAATTAATAAATTGGTGAATAATGGAGCAAATCCAAAATCATAGATCAGTGGATTCTCAGCCAATTTGATTGAAATCAGTTAGATATGAACTAGATTGACTAGATTTGACAAATCCTTAACTGAAGGAGGTAATCAAATCAGATCCAGAGTTGATCTTCAACAGTATTTATGGGGAATTATGCCCTCTCTCTCTCCTCCACACGTGCGGGATCTCTTGGGAGCTCTGTGGACTGATGTGTTGGTTTATGGGTTGATGTGTCATCTCAATCAAGACCCCGGTTGACAAGTAGGCTCAGTTCAGCTTCAAATCTGCATTGATTGACTCTCCGTCAACTGATTTGATCTATCTCCTTGGGATTTTCACCCCCATGGGTTGGATCTCCTGGTTTTTGTATAAATCAAGCACAAGCAGCCTCTTCCAAGCTAGTTAGAACTAGGATTGAGGTGTTGTTGCTCTTGTATTGTATTGTTTATTATTATGGAATAAAGAAGCTTTGGAGGCAATATCTATGGTGTAATGCTCTTCATGTGTGGATGGTGATTGTCAAATGCTTATGAGGTATAATCTGTTTTATTCATCACTGCTTTTGCTAGTTAATTGTTGGCCTTGAAGGAGAGAGCTGCCTCCTGTTAGGGTAAGAGTTTATTCCAGTTTGATTTATGCTCTTACTGTTGCTTGTTTCAGGTCTATTGGAGTTGTATGTATTTTAAGTTTAATTGCATGCTTTCCAATTATCTCTTCCGGCAGCACCTATGTTTTAACCATCTGTTTGTGCAAGGATTTCTAAGTTGCAGGTGATATCGCTTGTAGAAAATGTTGAGCTGGTTTGCATCTTCCTCATCTTCAAGATCTTTTGAATGACATAGTCCCTCGGTGTTCCACCAAAGGAGACTCCAAAGCCCAACATTCCCAGGCTTCCAACACTCTTTCTCTCTCTTCCTCCTTCAAAATCTTAATTTATCTTCAAATTGGTTACTTTTAAAGAATCTTATTACTTAGATCTGTCTCACAAAGAAAATTACATATAGATCTAGTTAGTAATATCCTTTCTTAAGTTTATATCTCAGTTCCGTTTTGCATATAAAGCCATATTTTAAGAGATCTAGCTGAAATTATCCTTTTTTTTGCAAGCATTTTAAAGAAAATTTGTAGCTTGCTTTTAAGGTAGTTTCCTTTTCTATACTTTAAAGTTTCATATTTTGCAATAAAAGTGCACATATCATTGGCTTCTCAAACAACAATCCAATATCCCAAGGAAAGCTTGCTTTCCTTGGTTCCTTTTTTTGCAAAACTAGATTACCCCAACTTAACAAAATTTTACTTAGTTTTTTTTCGGTAACTAGTGTAGTGACCCAAAACACTTTCAAAGTGTGTTTGGGGACATTTGATTTTGATTGACCGCTGTTTTTTTAGTAGGTCTAACAAAAAGAGAAGGAGACTCTGCCCAATTTTTGACTCTTGGATGAACCGGAGCTTCCTGGAAGCTTCCCCCACCACTCTGTTTTAATTCTAGCTTGTTACAAGCTTGTTCTAAGAATTTGGATCCCAGATAACAAGGTCCAAAGTGCATCAATTTTAATTTTATGATATTGTAAATCATTGCTAATAAAAATAAAAGGTCCTTTCGAATAGGTTCTTTCGAGCCTATTCACCATCCCCCCTGGGGGGATTTGTGTCCGTGTTTCTTTTTTGCTTTTGTTTCCTTTTTTTTTTGCAAACTAGCATAGTTCTAATCCGTAGGGAAGTATAATTTGATTTAATATCAATTAAATATTACGTATTTGATATTTCAAAGTAATCTTAATACTTACCCCATGACTTCTCGATTGACCCGAAAGGGGAAAGAGATGCATGGTAGGACTAATTAGAAAACCAGAATTGTGTATCTGTGTTTTCCTTTTCATCATTTGTTTCATCACCTATTATAAAATTAACCCCTCCTTGATTCCCCGATTGAGATCCACTTGGATCGAAAGAGGTTCCTGGAGGGTTTTCTTTTTTAACAAGAACACCCATCTCAAAATTTACTAAAATTGACAAGAATCCGGTGTGTATGATCTGCACTTGGAATCAGTTTGTCTGATCAGTCAAGCTGCATCAAAAGCACTTGAGTGACTAGAATAATTAGGATTCACTCTCCCAAATTGACAAACCATCAGGTGAAAATCCAACACCTAGAGAAAACCATTATGGTGGCAAAATACCCAAAGGAAGTAGGAACTCCTGAAAAGTGACCTCGGGGTGCTGATCTCTATTACACCTATGGGTGAATTATGAACAATAGCCTCAGAGACTCCATTCAGCCTACATATTCCTTGTGGGTAGATGTGACGGTTTAGTTTTGGACATACTCCAAGTACTCTTGGGTATATCTGGAGTCCCCCCCTTTCGCCTAATTTTAATCAACTCATATTTCACATTAACTTAAAATGTACCAAGAGGCAATCACAAAACATTCACTCCAAGCACATGCAAGTACATTGATTATCTTTTGACTCCATTTTAAGGCACTGGCTATTTTCTTGCTATTTATATATATTGTGTCTTAGCATTGTGCTTTCGTGTGCTCATTTTGTATCTTGTCATCTATGGTTGTTTATGGTTAAATTTCAAACTCCTAAGTAACTCATTCAATTTAACATCACCATACTAAATAATTTTACCTTAGTAACTTAATAGGGTCTACCCCCCTTGGCTTCGTTAGGAGTTGAGCCTAAATGGAGGAGTCAAGAATAAGGTGACAACCTTGACTCGAGACTTGCCCCGAAGTACACTCCGAGTGGCTTGAAGATTTATGCCACGTGACCCAGGTGTGTGAAAGGTGGCAACAGGCATCCCAATACATTCGAATCTCTCATGTAATTATTTATTGTGGCAGCCTATGACTTCACAGGGTTGGCTATTGTACACGTATTCAATACAGATTAGTGTTCTACTCCATATTCAATTTCCTTTGTGTGTAATTTGCATGTGTAATTGGCAATTTTTGTGAGTGTAATTGTTCTAACACCTGGGTTTAATTTCAACAATCAAAACATCAAACAATTGATACTTTAGAAGGAAAGATCTAGGTCTAAGGTGCTCCCATGTGAAGAAGTAATAAGTTGGCCCATAGCTCTTATTGATGCCAAATCATGCATCTTGAGGAATTTTGTAGCAGAAGGCATTACCTATTTTCAACTAGCCCATTTAAAGAAGGCCTATAATTTCACTACAGCTGAGGTTCTTATGACATCTAAGTGGGTAACGAAACTAAAGTTCAATTACATAGACTTTACTAAACATGATTGACTTCTGGGTAAGTAGTTCTGTAAGAGGTAGAGTAAAGATAGTCAATGTCAAAAAAGTTAGCTCCTCTATGCAATACAAATTGGTGAATATGGGAACACAAAAGAAGCCTAGGAACGTTAATCTTGGAACATTCTACTTGGTAAGATAAAGGAAAATATTTATTCAGCTCTTCAAGCAATACAAGGATTTCTTTTCCTAGAATTATGATGAGCTAAAAACATATGGCACTAAGATCATACAACATGTGATTTCCATTAATCTAGGCGTCAAACCATTCCAATAGAAGTTATAAAAAGTGCACCCAACTCTAGAACCATTAATCCACAAAGAATTGAAGAAACTCCTAGACACTAGGATTATATTCAAGGTCAGACATTCATAGTAGGTGGGAAATTTGGTGTGAGTACGAAAGAATTTAAGGGGGATCAGACTATATGTGGATTTTCAGAACCTAAATATAGCCTCTAATAGGGATAATTACCTTGTTCCTGCTATGGAATATATTTTTGAACTTGTCTATGGATCTTACTATTTTTCATTGTTAGATGAGTTCTACATATACAAACAGGTGCTTGTAGTTGATCCTGGTCATTTGAAAACCACTTTTCGAAAAAACTGAAGTACATTTGGTTTCCACATAATGCCTTTTGGTCTAATGAATGTAGGAACCACATTTCCGTGGGCCATGGATACTACATTTTGAAAATTGGTCAGTCATAGTATGGTTGTATACCTCAATGCTGTTACATAATTCTCCAAGAAAAGGAAATATCACTTTCATCACCTAAATCAAATTTTCAAAAGGTGCAAAAAATATAGAATCTCACTCAATCCTAAGAAAAGTATTTTCACTATTTTGTAAGGGAGATTGTTGGGGCCTATAACTTATAAAAGGTAAGTTTCTATTGATATAGAATGCATACATGCCATCTTACATATCCCCATGCCCCACACAAGAAAACAATGTAATCTTTTATGGGGAAAATCAATTTTGTTCATAGGTTTATTTCTGATTTCACTCAAATAGCGAAACCCTTACAACAAATGACAAGATAGGGTGTAGAATTTAAGTGGAACATCGTAGAAAAATATGCTGTAATATCCCATATATAAATCAGATCTGAATATTAATTGCTACTTCTGATATTATCAAAAAGTGAAATAAAAGTTTACGATGAGATCAAGCTCTTTCTTTAACTGGGCAAAAAATAGGCAGTAAAGGCATAAACTAAGAGTGGTAGAGGAATAATGGAATAAACTAAAGGACAATTTTGGATAATGAAATTTCATATCCCTAATAACCCAGATGTTGGGCTCTTTTAGGTTTCAAGCTTCAGTTATGCTGCCGTCTACTCCAAGACTTCTGGGTGTCCCAACCGGTGCAAATTGAGATTGACTAGTTAATTCCAAGAAACCAAGGATTATGGAAGGATTAGGTTAATTTTCAGTAACTGATTATGAATAAAATATCATTTGAATAGGTTCAAGACAGTTTTGGAATAGTTTGAAAGAGTTTTAAGGTGTTTGGGTAAAAACTAGGAATTTAGCCTAGAGACTACCTGCGCAAAGGAGGCCGCTCGAACACTGTACATACTAAAATAATTATGATTCTATGAGTTGATTTGGATTATTGTGTGAATATAAAACCTACAACAACTTAAATAATGAAAATTGGATGTACAAAACTTTCATAGCGTTGGAAACAATAAAACTATTTAATTTTAACAAGCTAAAGAGAAAGGGTGAGTAAATGAAGATGGATTTCGACTCCGTATTTTATCAGAAATGAAGAAAATGATTATAAAAGGTTTATTAGTGTATCCTGAAAATCATCAAGATCATTTTTCATTATCATGTCTATTACATCAATACCAGTGCATTAAACTTAAAAAAAGGCTCATGTAATGAGCATTGGAAGGCATCTTTCATGAAAATTTGGTAATATGAATTTCTTAAGAAGAAATATTGTTGTATATAAGAGGTTAGAATATTGTTGGTTGGGTTAATTTTCTAATTAAATAAACAACCGAAACTACTAGACATAAATTATCATCCCGAGGAAGTCTTCTATTTCAAAGCTATCATGCAAGATCTATGCAAGCATAATTTCTACTTGACACTGTTGATCTATTAGTATGAAATCAAAAATCTTTGTAAAATAGATCAAACCTTCTTAAAAGTAAATCAAACCTCAAACATATTCATAAAATCACACTGTAAATATTACTTAAAATAAAATCAATTCGTTATGAAGCAATATCTAATTGCATAAATCTAAAAGAAATGCTATGTTGGCCAATGATCTATCAAACGAATTAACATGAAAGAAACTATGATAAATATAATGAATGAAAGCATACAACTATGATAATTATAATGAATGAAAGCATGAACTAAATTATAAACAAATCAACACAACTACAATAAACACTATCAACATCTGCTCAGGGAAGAGGGCCCTTCCTCCACTGAGCAGAGATGGATTTCCACAATAAAAGTCTACAACTCCATAATTAAGAAACTGCCAACATGTATTATCAGAATGAAATGATTACAACAGAGTCTGGATCAAATTATAAACCATAAAATTGCTTTCCCTCCTCCCAATACATCAGAATTATTACATATTTATACATAAAATTATCTCGTGAGAATGAGAAACCGAATTCCCAACTTGAAATCTGTTTCAACCAATTGCTAATTTATAAAAATGGTTGCAACAGTAAATATGAGAATTACATGTTTAGAAAACCAACTGTATATCTCAAACCATAGCTTTGCTTGGTGATTTCCACATGGTTCTGGTAATTTAGGCCATTACGCACAAAACCCATGTCCCATATTTTCGAGATTCTTCTTCATATACCCGTAATTCGCAGCGCAAATCAATGTGTTGTTATCTCACATGTGTTTTTGGTTAAGTCCGTTTGATCATGAGCTAGAGGCTGGAATGTTGGACTTGAGCATGAATTGAAATCACAAATTGACATAATCAATCCTATTAATGAAACCATGTTGTGAATATCCATATGGATATGTGCTAGCAAGCCAACTTTGGAGGCTTGAACCATGAGTGCTACTACTATTAATATGAAAAATCACTCTATAAACCATCATCAGTAAAATTATGCATAATAGTCTTTGTTGGCCACTTTTCCCCACTTGTGTGACCCAGGTTCTGTGCAGTCTGCCGATCCAACAATTACCTGAGATACCAGCCTGGTAGAGAAAGCCCCATCGGCAACACCTGCGAAGTAGGCACAGTCTCACCTGAGATATCTCATAGATGGGTAACTGTCGAAACCATGTTTCTGCAATTGTCGGGGAAGTCTAGTCCCTTAGTTCACAACCAAGGAGCTCAACAAAAGCATCAGGATGGCTAGACGGAGGAGTCAGTTTCATGCAAATGAGCACAAATGTATGTCATCGTGTACGACCTGACTTCCCTTTCTCCCTCGTAGCTGGCGCAACTCGTGCGGCGTAGCTGACTCACATCAACTGACTCTATGACCTAAGTCAGGGCATAACATAAATTATCTAGGATGATATACATTTGTACAGTGTCAATTCAGCAAGATATTCTGTCATCCATTTATCAATTGCAAGAAACTAACAAGAACTGATGCACAATTAACATTACACAAAAAGCAACTATTAATCAATCACATAAACATTCACCACGTTAATCATTCATTTGGGCACAAGAAATAACGTGGAAACCCATCTGGGAAAAATCACCAAGGTGATCTTCATTTGGCATGAGAAAGGATATAGCACCTTGCAGTTTGCAAGATGCATATTTATCTTGAGATATGTCTGAAAGTTCAGACTCATAGTTCTCATGCTCTATGTCTTATTTCTTCTAATCTACTACTACTACCTACAAATCTGCACATAGCCTAGATCGACTCTCCTAGAATCTGTGCCTCTCTAGCACAGCTTTCTCCTCCCTCTATTCTAATTACCTCCCTCTTAGATCTGATCTTTGCAACTGTATATAGCTATCGTCTATCAAATCCATTCCATAATTGTGACTAACAAAAATCCAACCCTCTAACTATTTCATCTCTCCTATTTATAACATTTTACATGACCACACTGGGTCGATTGCTTACAGGCATTTTGTTAACTATCACCATCATTCGCCCCCCCGGGATACAGCTATGGTGATCATGAATTGACACGAGGCACTAACAGCCTTGCTTACAACATGATTTCACTCATGTGGCATCCATTGACTTAAGCTGGCTTCTGCACCCGCGACCACCCCATGTGTGCTTCCGCGCTTGCCTTTTCTTTGCCACGAACTCCTTCATTCTGCCTTCATGGGCCCTTTCCGTCCCTTGTTCTCTTCCTTTGCTTCTATCACATGTGCAATACATTTTCCTTGGATGCATGTGGGAAGTTCCTTCTTGTGCCTCTTTCCCAAGTGAAAAATCCCCCAACACTCACTTGTGGCTCATCCTGAGCCACTAAGCAAGGGATATATGAGTGGCCTGATCTGTGCGGTACCCTTTTGGAAAACTATAGATGGGTCTTTTCTTTTTTTTCTCTTCAGCTGCATCTTATCTTACACAGTCCTTTCCTTACTCTTTTTTTGCCTTGGGTTGATACGATTTCCTCTTCTGTTTGTTCTGATAAGTCTATGCCCATAGCTTGCTCTACGTCTAGCTGGGCCTTTTTGATGGTGCTTCTACTGCTCTGTGTCATGTTCCTATGTGCCCTTTTTTGTGTTGCATTCTTCTTCTACTACTTCTTCTTGGAGCTCTTCTGTGGTCTCCATTGTAGCTACATCATTCCTTGGAAGCTGTGCTGCATTGCCAATCTTTTGCTGGAACTAGGCCATAATAGGTGTAGTTCGTTCTATCACCTAGAAATATTCCTTTGCCTGCTACTCGAGTTCTTGCACTATGTTGTTGCTTGTGTGTTTAGATGAGGTACTGGCCAGTGTGTAAGTGAACTTGTGGATGCGCTGCTGAACTGATTGAATTAACTTTGTTATCCTTTCAGCTTCGGCCTGCTATTCAGCCATTTCATTGTTGTACATGCTTTCCTGGTCATGCAAGGTTCTGGCCTTATCGAGGAGCTCCTTAAGCTCAATGCCTCGGGCGATTTTTTCTTTCATTGGTAGCTTCTTAATATTAGCTTTGAGTGCCAAGATTTGTAAATCTTCCTGTCGTGCTTGCTCAGCAAGTTATTCTGCCACTGCATCATCGATGAGTTGATTCCATGCTGTAGTAATTGTCTCAACTACCCCTGCATAGACGTGCTCAGCTTCCCTTGGCCAGGAAACCACTTGAGCTGCAGATTGTTTCCTTTGCTGCAGCACTTCCAAGGGTGTGCTAGGTGGTAGGTGGGTTTTCATATCCTGGATCTCTTTTTGGAGGTTTGCGGCCATCTTAGAGAGACATCTCAATTGATCCACTGATTCGAACACAGACTCTAGGATCTCATCGAAGAGTTGTGCTGCTACTTCCTTTATTGCTTGTTCTGGAGAAGCCTTCCTCTGGGCTTGGGCTGCCATATCTGTGCATTGGAGGTTGATAAGTTGTGTTTGCTCCCATGCTTTCCTGATTGCCTTAGCTTCCTGAGAGGCAGTAATAGTTTCGCGGATTCTAATTTCTATTGCAGCGGTCTGTTGAATAGAGTATATCTGCGGTAATGTTAACTTTGAAAAATTTAAAATAAATGTGTCCAAGTTACGCAGATTTGCCTCTATCTCTTTGCATTTCTTAGAAAATGCCTCCACAAGCATTTATATTGTTAGGGGTGGGATCATAATTGGTGCCGCTAAGGCGATTGAGCAACACCATGGGTTCCAACCTACATGGTCTCTCACACTTCGGTGATAGTCCATGCTAGCTAGTTAACCTTTGTGGTGATAGCTGCTATCGAATTGGTTTTCCTGGTCGCGAGTTGTCCCAAAGTTTTCTCTGTGACTTCAGGGACAACGTTGTGTAGAAGGGTTAATTTTGTGTCTAGTATGTCTCTAACATAAGGCCGATTAACCTTCTGCCTCTTGTTATATGGGAAGTTCATTGTGTCTTCATCTTCCTCCTCTTGCATGGGCTTCTTGCCCCTCTTTTTCAGGGATTTCTCGACGCTCAAATATTCACTTATAGTGGGATCGTCTAGGTTGTCATTAGGTAGCTCATGCTCATCTTCTAATTCCTCTTCTTGGGAGTCATCCTGGGGTTGCTTTATACTGGTACTAGCGCCATGCTGGCATGGGTTCTCTGGTGGATTTTCCTGTGGGACTTGCTGTCGTGTAGGTACCTTCTCCTAATAGGTAAGCCATTTCTGAGGCCATTATTTGTTATCTCATTCAATGTACACATCCACAAGGATGAAGAACATTGAAGGGCTTGCTTATTGGGGTCCCCTCATGGTTGAAAGATGATGTTGTGGTGTGCTGCATGGAATTGAATGAATGAGTACTTTGCAACCGTTGCAGGAGTCAACCGATACTGCACACACACACTATTTGATGTAGCATTTCTCCCTGTAGGAAAAACCAATTTTTGGCATCATTCTTGTGTTTGCTGTCCTTATGGTCCTAGAGGTTCTAGTAAGGCTTGCCCAGAATATATACGGGGATATCCGTGTGCTGATAGCCTGGTGGCGGAGCCCATACTGCAAAAGAAATTAAAATTAAAAGCCAAGAGAAGTGAAACTTAGTTTTAGGTTGTTCATGTGCTTCTCGTCCATCATCCAAGAGTTCGTTCAAAAGGAATTGGGACCAGTTAATGTGCACCCCCTGTGCACATTTTTTCGTGAGTTCTACCATTGTAGCTGTGCATCTAGTCGACCTCATTTTGCACAGGACCTTTCTACACAAGATCTTTGTTGCTGCTTGTACCACACTATCCTCAATGGAGATGATGAGAAAACCCTTTCCACCATAGATGAGCTGATATTTAGTTTTCATATCATTCTTGTCTGTCTTTTCCCCCTCATTAGACAAGTACAGGGCTAGGTTTATTCCCTTCTGCGGCGGACCAATAATTTTTGAAATCAAGTCCACTATCACCTCATATGGTTTGTTCAACCAAAGGTAGCCACCATGGAAGCACACAAGGAACTTCTTAACATACATGCCGATGGGTCTAGTGCGGCCAAAGTGGGGCATAAGGAGTAGGTTTACTAGACCAGACTGCTCCAATGTGCACAGATATTCTAATGCAGAAACAACATTGGCATTAGGTGGCTAGCCAGCTTTTACTTCCATGAATTGATCTCTACAGATGTCTAGCTTCCGAGTATCATAATCTTCAAACTTTAATACCTAGAGATTGGGCAATATGGGATCCTGGGGATTTGGGCCATCTTGGGGTGTTGTGATGCCGACTGGAATAGTGGGTTCTTCTAGTAGCTTGAGAATGCTCACCATTACAGCTTCGGCACCAGGTTTCCTGGGTGGTACATAGGGTGGTAGTAAGTTTTTATACTTTTCAATAAGTTCTACTTTTGGTGATGATGGCCAAACTAGGTCAGCTCTAAGAGCTTTAGGTATTTTTTCCGCATGGCCAGAGGAAATTCATGGGTCGATGTTTAAGGATTGCATAGGGGGAACCACCTGTGCTCCCGCTGGCTGCACTAATGATTGAGAGGTAGTTTCCTGTGTGAGATGACTTCTTGCTTGCGATGGATGCATCAGACTCTACAACGGCTTTTTGACTATCCTCAGATTTGGTACTACCTTTGACTTTTCCTGATTCTTCTTCATCTTCCTGGGTGGGAAAACCAGGTCAAGGTGTCCTTATTGGAGTGCTTGCTATGGCTGGAATGTTTTACTGAGTAAGGAATTTTTCTTTGAAGGATGGCTCAGTTTGTGCAGCAGCCTCGACTCTTTGTATTGCTGGTTCGTTAAGGGAATGTAGAAGTTTTACGGTGGATGACAAGGATGGCTTATAGGCATCTAGTATTTAAGTTGATTGGACAGAGTGAAGGACCATCTGGCCGATCACATGGGCTCATGCTTTGCATGCTCAAGCTCCATTATGCATATGTCAAGGTAGTTAAGGCACTATACCATATGGGATCAGCACGTCCACTGCCTTTTTCCTTGGGCCTGCTACTGTAATGCTACTTAAATGTTTAGTGGTGCTGGATCTTTTTCAAATTTCTGCTACCCTTACCGGCTATCAGTTCCTGCCAGCGATTTGTCACTTTTTGCCAACTGTCTTGAAAAATAATTTTTGTTTTGCGCATCTTGGCTCTATGGGGCCGTGTTGCAGTCATCATTATAGGGTTTTAATCAACTTCCATTGATCATGCCTATGACTGGTGTGCCATCTAACTTATGTAGTTTTATTATGCCTACTTCAATAATATGTGCAACTATGTATGGACCTAACCAATGTGTTTTGAGCTTATCCGGATGCTTGAGAAGCTTACTATCATACATCATAACAAGTACACCAACCTTGAACTACTTTGTTGTGATATGGCAGTCATGCCAAGATTTCTGTCGCTGCTTTTCCACATTCTGATGGAAGCCTGCAATAAAACAGTCTTCTTCCATTTGAACTAGCTACGCTAGCCTCTCCTCTACAGCGTGGGTATCTGTCATTTCCATTATTGCAAGAATTCGTAGGCTCGAAACAATATATTCCATGGGCACAATGGATTCTTGTCCATATACTAAATGAAAAAGGGTGTATCCAGTTAGTCTTTTGCATTTTGTTCTATAGGCCCATAATACTGCTGAGACTTTCTGGTCCTAATCATCTCTGCGCATATTCCATACTTTGGTCAATGCATTCTCAAGTACCTTGTTGAATGCCTCGATAGTTCCATTTGCTTGAGGATGGTAGGGTGTTGTTTTATTGTGTTGGATTTGGAATTCTGCAGTCAGTTCAACAATTAGCTTATTTACAAAATGCATACCTTGGTCACTGATTAGGATTTTGGGACAACCAAATCTTGTGACGACGTTCTCAAAGAGGAAATGGGCCACCGTTGCAGCAGTACAATCTTTTATAGGTTCGAGCTCTTCCCATTTTGTCAAGTAATCTATAGTAGTGATGATATAACGTGCACTAGTTCATTTTCCTGGTGGATTGATAGGGTCAACAAAATCTACTGCCCAGTTGTCAAAGGCTTGCATTGTAATTTGTGGCACAAGCGTCATTTCATCATGTCGTGATGGTTTTCCTGTTCTTTGACACTTATCGCAACTGCGACAATATTTTCTTGTATCCATATGTACCATTGTCCACCAGAGTCTGGCTTGCAAAATCTTGCACACTGTTGCTTTCCTGGCACAGTGTCCTCCCGAGACACCCACATGTGCTTCTTCCATTACCCATTGTCTTTGATGCTCAAAGACACATCTTCACATTATTTCATCTGGTCCCAGCTTATAGAGCTGTCCTACTATTAGCGTGTAGTCTGAGGCCTTGACAACTAGCTATTTCTTTTTCCATATTGAATAATATTCATGTGCATACCTTGTATTAAGTAAGTGTATAATCGCATCGAATTCTTTATCAACAATATCTATAGCAAATAGCTGCACATCTGGTAAATTGTTCTCTAGGATGGTGGGTTTCTCCCCACTTTCAATTCATGATAAGTGGTCAGGCCCAACATTTAGTCGTCCCAACTTCACAATGACTTCAAAGTCAAATTCTTAAAATAGGAGGAGCCACCGACAGATTCTGCCCGCCAACACTAGCTTATTGAACAGGTATTTTAGTGCAAAATGATTAGTGAACATTTTGAAGTGTCGACCCAGTAGATAATGCCTAAATTTTTGTAGCACATAGACCATTGCAAGCCCTTCTCTATCAATTATGGTATAATTTTTCTCTGCAGTTGATAGTTTCCTACTAGAAAATGCGATCGAATGGTCAATTGCACCGTATCTTGGTTGGGTTAACATTATGCCAAGCGTAATCGATGAGGCATCAACATGTACATGGAATTATTTTTTCTAATATGGAAATATTAATATTGGTGCAGTAGCCATTTTACCCTTTAGTTTATCCAGACTCTCCTGGCAACTTTCATTTCATTCGAACTTGGCATCTTTTTTTAACAGTTTCTCCATCGGGGCAGTTATCTCTGATACCTTCATAGAGCTGTCCTACAATTAGCATGTAGTCTAAGGCCTTGACAACTAGTTGTTTCTTTTTCCATATTGAATAATCTTCAGGTGCATACCCTGTATTAAGTAAGTGTATAATCGCATCGAATTCTTTATAAAAAATATCTATAGCAAATAGCTGCGCATCCGGTAAATTGTCCTCTAGGTTGGTGGGTTCCTCCCCACTTTTAATTTGCGATAAGTGGTCAAGCCCAACATTTAGTCATCTTGGCTTCACAATGACTTTAAAGTCAAATTCTTGAAATAGGAGGAGCCATTGACAGAATCCCCCCCCCCAACATTGGCTTATTGACCAGGTATTTTAGTGCAGAATGATCAGTGAACATTTTGAAGTGTCCACCCAGTAGATAATGTGTGAATTTTTGTAGCACATAGACCATTGCAAGCCCTTCTCTTTAAGTTGTGGTATAATTTTTCTCTGTGGTTGATAGTTTTCTACTAGAAAATGTGATCGGATGGTCAATTTCCCCATCTCCTGGTTGGGTTGACACTATGCCAAGTGTAATTGATGAGGCATCAACATGTACATGGAATTATTTTTTCCAATCTGGAAATATTAATATTGGTGCAGTAGCCATTTTACCTTTTAGTTTATCCAGAATCTCCTGGCAGCTTTCATTCCATTCGAACTTGGCATATTTTTTTAACAGTTTCTCCATCGGGGTAGTTATCTCTGTTACACTCATGAATTATGTCGCATCTGGTGCACCTAACCCATTAAATGGTCAAGGGTTACCCTGGTGTCATATATGCTAGTCAAGAGGTCACCGTGACGAGGAACGTGTGTATTTGCAGAAGGTTGTAAGTACCCTTGCAAACTTATTTTGTAATTTTCTAGATCGGTAGGACATGATGAAAAAGACTATAGAGCATACCAGCTCTTGAAAGAGAAAACAATTGATACATACTTAATGAAAAATGAGGGGTTCCCTCAGGTTGAATAGGCACAAGCCTCGTACCAACCTGCACAGTTCCCAACTAATCAGTACCAACAACTGTATGTGCTTCAACAACCATATGTTAAGAAAAAACCCTATTAGCAAAACTACTAGTAGAACTAGTACCTGTAGCAACAACTACACTCTTAGGGAAGGGGTGGTGGGAACTTTAGAGGACGAGGTGGCGGAGGAGGATTTGTTAGGGGGAGAGGTCCAGTTACATGTTAAAACTGTGGACAAGTAGGTCACTTTTCCAAAGATTGTTTGGATCCTACAAGGACATGCTCCTATTGTAAAGGGTGGGACCATAATGTTGAACAATGGCCTCAACTCATTGAAAAGTGGCAAGGAAGAACTATTGCTGCACCCAACCCCCCACCAAACTTGAACTTGAATGCAAATGCGAATGTTCAGATGATCGTGGCTAAATCATGAGACCTAAACATTTATGCCATAACAAGAGAAGGTGCGACGACTAGAGTAGAGAAAGAGAACCCACAAGAACAAACACAGCCGCAAGTGAGGTTGGCGATGCAAAAAAAAGAATCATCGAGTATACCAAAGCAGAAGGAAGTATTATGGGATGTGCAATCAAACTTGATAAGCCCTGAGCTACCATCAACTTCAGCAGAAGTCAAGGACATGCCAAAATGATTCCAACATCTGTTCTAGATGAAATCTTCCACTGAGGTTAGTAAGCTGAGGCCTATTTTATTAAGTTGTTTAATGTTAATCCAAGATAAATATGCTATTGCAAATCTACAAGCAATAATGGACGAGATCCTTATAGTTCCATGAAATGAGAAGAAGGTTAACCAAGTGCGACGAAAATGTAATACTGGCTGCGAATTGAGAATGAATGCGCAGATAGATGATTATGAAATTGACTATATCATTTTAGATCTGGGGTCGGATGTCAATATCCTAACGTGCCAGACTTGGGAAAGCATGGGTAAGCCACACTTGGACTAGCCTTCTATCCAACTACGTCTTGCCAATCAGGCAAAGGTACTACCCATTGGACGATTGAGCAATGTCATCGTCAACGTTGAAGGATTGCGCACATATGTAGACTTTGAGGTCATCAACATTGTATATGACACAAACCCTTACCCTGCACTACTAGGGATAGATTGGGCTATAGACAATCAACCAATTATAAATTTCAAGAAAAGGATCCTGTCCTTTGAAGATGAGGAGATGCGAGTAGTATCATCCATTGATCTATTTGAGGGGAAAAGATATGTTGAACCTATTTATAATGAGGGGCAGATCAACTATATCGATCAAATCTACAATGTTACAATTATGCATGAAGATCATATCAGTTCGATGGTAGATGGGAACCTAAGCTGGAAGTGCGCAAGTTCATGTACATCTGATTCAGGGGAGGCTTTATAGAATTGGAAAAATAGGTTACATGAAGTCTCCATGAGAAGGTATGCAAGAGTCACAAGGTCTATGCGATGGGTGGAAACTGAGTCAAGGGAGTCACCCACATATGAGATTTTCATCTATGCTTTGAATACGATGACCAAGGTTTATGATAAATCTAAGCATCTATGACAAGGAACCTAGCAGGTCATGCATACAGTTCTAAATATTGACAAACACCCTATAATTCATAGTACAATCCAACAGGACAAGGAGGGTATAGTTGAAAAGATCAATGACGCTAATGCTCACCCATATAGCATAGTTACTCAACAAGACAAACTACCCAGGGACACAGATGATAGCCCAACTAACCCCAGTGGGCCAGAAACAATGGAGGTAAGAAAAGACCATAGAGTAATCCCAAAGCACTCATAGGATGAATCAGTTGCACAAATCACAAAACTCATGAAGCAATATTAGACCCTCTTCCCTCTGAAAGGCACAAAAAGAAAGGGAATGATGGAAGACTTAGGGAGGATGAATATACCTTTGCGATTGCAGGCTAAACCAACTCAACAACAACTGCTGGCATGGCATTGTCAATATACCAAGATAAATCCATCCACAGAAGGGAGACTTATCCTACACTATGACAGTAGAGCCTTCGCGCACCCTCACAACCTAAAGGCAACTTGGCTACGTCCATATATCATCGCACCAACTATGGGTATGGGCACAACGCAACTTTAGAAAATTCGATGGTACCCACGTTGCGACTTTGGTAAATGACAGTTGCCTGAAACCTTACTCTGAAATGTGTAAAAAAAAAAAAATCAGCCAAAAGATGTAAACCATTCTATTGCAGGATTACGACAGAACCAATAGAAATCACAAGCAATAAACCACCCAGTGGTCCCATCATTGCATATACCCAAGTGTGCAACCTAAAGTGTGCAAGAGGCAAGACAGCTAGGTGCCAACGAAGGCAAAAGTAGGAGTGACAGGATGGATAGCATTAACCAGTGGATCCATACCAAATATATTTAGAGCTAGGTCACTTGCGTGGCATTAAATCAATCCAGTACAAAGAGACAGGTGGCGTACTATTAGCTATCATCAACCGTCTTAGCACTAATTACCATTATCGGTCTAGCAAGTACAACCTAAAAGTTTAGCTACAACAATTAATGGAGAAAGCATTAGAAAAGGAAACCTGCAGTGTGATTAGACCTTAAACTACTGTCAAATAAATGATTGAAAGACATTGTCCACGATCTAAATATTTGTTCTTCGTCAAGACAGTTTTTTGTTACGCACCGAGAGCACCAGAGACGAGCTACTGTAGACCTGCATCCTATCACATGTTTTCCATCCCATTCAAGCCCATGGTAATTAACATTCCCAGCGAGAGTGAGGATTCAGACACCACTGTCATCTCTTGCTGCCTAATTGAGGAGGAAGTAGAAATACAGTCAGCCACAATCCCACAGTTACAGCAGTCCCTTGAGACCGATGCAATGGAAAGAACCAAGAAGCCACAAACAATTCCAACCTCTAGTTTGCATCCTATGCCAAACCTAGTCCAAGAAATACTAGTTATTCCAGGCGAGTCATCTGCACGACCGCAGCTGAGGCCAAAGAAATGTAAAGTTCCAGACACCCCAGGAAAGCATGGAAAGACGCTTACTGCTGACCAGGGAACTGATGATGAAGATGATGAACTGCTACCACAGGTGTATCCACAGCAAGAACGGGCTGACCTGAACTTTCCAGCTTACATTAGACCAGGAATACTTGGTGCAGTACATGTAGATCTCTCGGTGAAACTAGTGATCACGTTGATCGCACTAAGGATCCCTGTCAGCATACCTGTATTGAAGGACATCCTCCCCATGTTAGCTATTTTGAAACTCCAGGGCTATGACACTCAACAAACAAAAGGATTACAGATAATAGACTGCTAACCCTGCTGTCAAGATAATCAAACCACAGAAGTGGGATGAGGGACTAGCCACTTCAAGTCTAACAAACATGGTGTTCATGCCTCATTTCAGCCATAGTGTATAGGCCAGTATGTATGTAATGCAATTATTGGTCTGCGTTCATAGAGGATACCTATGGCTGGATCAACCATACCCAATTAATGTTGACCTCAAAGCAAGAATTAGAGGGCTTCCAAGTGAAGGAAAAGACCTTATTCCTTACCTCGCTAAGCATCATACTCGGGACATTAAGAGGAAGCACAACCTTCAGCACGCAGGGAGAGGATACTTAATTGGGCTAATCTATAACAAAAGTGTCCGGTTTGCTGCAAAAATATTATCGTATAAAATATTTCATAAAGTGGTACTAATGCAATGTTCCACAGAAATTCAAATGGTCGTGGTACTTGCTCACCACCCTCTACAAAGATGTGATGCTAGCACAACAAAAGGAAGGTCATAAATTCTACTATTCTTGGATGCTAATTTTGATCTCCTTCACTATCTGGGCTGACCCCCCAGACTATGCACATATGAATGTCCTGGTATCCTGTTTGGGAGAAAAATATTAGAATATATGGGAAGACAAGACCGAAACCAAGCACCAGTAGGAAAGCAATGTGTTATTCTTCTTGCATGCAAAGGCACTGCAATAGGTTGTTCAACAAACCCACAGGATCTGCACCACAACTGTGCAAATGTATGCTTCTTTTGTCAAATTTGAAGCTGAAACGCGTCATATAAATATGTTTGCTATAAAAGGTCCACCCTAGAAAATACATCAAGCCATATTCGTAGTAACTGACGATGATGTAGACGCAATTGTCAATCTTTGGTCGGAGGAATGGTGCGGCCCACTTGCCGAACCACTTCCTGAAGAGAAGAATATAGAAGAACCACCAATTCACCATGTTCATGGTGAAGAGCAACAAGGTGACGATGGTGAAGCGCAACAAGGTGACGATACCCAAGGGGACCCATTGCAAGAAAACTTGGAAGATGATGATGATATAGATGACTCATACCACCATCCTTTGGTGCAATCGCATACTGAAGAGGAGATGCAAACCTGTGTACATCCTAAGGAAGGTCAATCACTGCAGAAGAAGAAGAAGGAAGAAAAAAAATCAAACACCAATACCTTAACAGAGGATGAGTTGCAAGAACTTTCCAACATTGTAGTGAAAGTTTCATAAGATAACCTTGGTGACATAAGGGCCTAGCAAGAAAGCATCGCTTCCCAAGTCTAGACCCACCTCAATCAATTAATAGCAGCTATCAATGAGGTCAAGCACATGATGGACACCAAATAATATCACATTGATCCTAACATTCCACTGCTAACAACACCATGGGAACCACCAATCAAGGTACTCATTCAGACGCAAGCACTCAACATAAAAGAAGAGATAACTACAGATACTGATAATAGCACCACCAAGATATAATTCTCCAAGTTTCTCTTGGACGAGATCCATGTCATCCAGCAGTAAGCTGTAGTAGAACTCTGAATAAGGTAAAACAATGTTGCTCACCAGGAAGCAAAGAAGAAAAATAAAGGCAAACTATGCAAGACCCTCTTGCAAGGGACGGAGTAGGAGCTGCAAGAGTGCACCAATTCCTTGGCTGAGAAGGAACAAGAAATATTAGCCCATGAGAAAAGCCGCGTAACATTAATGGATTCCATTAAGAATGTCGTCACAACATTCCCGCCGAAGGTTGGGCAAGCCAAGGAAGACTCCTTAGCTAAAGTGGCTAGGCTTGCGAAGATCGCACAATATATTTAGCACCAAGTAGAATATCTGCAAGCTTGGCAGATACCAAGCACACCCCCAGAGGTGCTGGTAGAAAGAAAAGTAGCAGTGTCTGAAGCTACTACCAAACTTAAAGATAGAGAAGCAATCTATGCATAGGCTATAGACAATGTTGCAACCATTTGGGAAACATTTCTTGAAGACGGCGCAACTAAGAAAATAAGGTAGCACATTCACGAGGCAGATGAGCGCATCACTGTTGTGAAGGGGGACATGTGGAAACTGCCCCTCCAACAAAAGGTCATTAAGCATGCAGATATCAAAAGTCTCCAACAAGAAATCTAGGCCCTTCGTGAGTAGGAGAAGGCTAAGGAAGCCCAAGTTGAGGAATTCCATTCAGAGGTAGAAAATCTCACAAACCATATTCAGTCGATGCAGCAGCAGATTCAAGGCATATTGCAGTCGATAGAGAACAAATTGTTGGAGCATGTATAGTCCGATTAGGTGGAGCAATTGGCTGCGCAAGCAGAGGAAGCTATAGTGGAAGTTGTGAAGATAGAATACCTAGTGTAGGCATTCCAAGCCAAGGTCTGTGATACTGTGCAAACAGACCTGAAACCAACAAGTTTGCAATGATGTACAAAAATGTAACCAAGGCACCTGGCTTAAAAAAGAATAAAAATTAATTTTTGGCAACAACTATAGCACCGCGCGTGCGTAGTAGGCTGGTTGAACTTAAGGACAAAATTGTATAGAGATGATGAGACACATTGCAACCGCCGCCAAAAAGATTATTAATCGAGTGATGGAAAATCCAAGACAGTTTGCACGTGCTGATAGACCGTTAAATGCATAGAGATTCTATGGAGATTTGGTGCTTGGACCACGACAGCACTGCAGCAGGATCAAGCATGGATAACTTGGTTACCAAGACTGTCCATCCCATCTACACGTGTGCATGAATGCCATTACCCAAAAGTGGCAACACTGGTAATCATAGCATATCTAAGAAGGAAATTTGGTACACAAGGTGAGCGTCTTGTCCTCATAATGCCACTGGATAAGCCCTACATGAAAGAAAACCCATTGCTCTCCCTATAAGATCAGGTTTCGCTTGCACTAAGAAGACATCATTGTGTTATGCTGCTCGCCCACCAGTTACAGTTACAAATGAATTGGAGAGTCTCTTGCTGAGCAACCTTGAGGGCTAAAGCTGTTGCTGCATCTTTTAGTCTGTCGAGTGTGTCTAGAGATAGCAAGAAGAAAATTTTTGATAGTCACCCAGTGGCTTCAACCCATTGAAAATCCTTCTGTGAAGTCATTCTTGGCTATTAATAGACCAGTAGAGTAGTGGCCCTATCAGTGACACTAAAGTGGGCTCCTGTAGGGACCAGAAACCTAGCCCATTTTGACAAGATCTGAGAGAACCGGTCCACAGTATCTGTAGTCTTACACAAATTATGTAGGCTTGGAAGATGGCCATGGAATCGCCCTCTTCAGGTGGGATATTTGGCCCTTGGTAGGTTGTGTGGGGTCCAATAGGCAAGAGTCGGATTGAACTCTCTGTTGCTCAAATGAAATTTGTCAAAACTCACCTCCACGACCAAGGATAGAAAGACTTGTCTAGTTTTCAATATGGACAAGTCTTCAAAGTTCATATTTATGGAAAAGAGGGTGGTGAAGATAGCACTGCAGAAGAGAGAAACTCAAGGAAGAGCAGCAAGAGAACAAGCCATAGCATCCCGTAGAAATGACGTATCAACTCCCCGGAGCATGAGAATGGCAGAAAGACCAAGGCCACATGGATTGCTATGTCGGAATGGGACACCAAGCACCCTTGTTGAAATTGGAGGCAGACTATGATAAGATGATGAAAGAGTCATTAGAGGAATTTTGGGGTCTAAAATGGGCCTCCTAAGGAAAATAATAAAATAATAGTTAAAATAATAAAATAATGGTTAAAATAATAAAATAATATTAATTAATTTTGGAGGAAGAAAGAAAAAAACTACTTTTTGTGTTCGTATTTTCGACATATCTCCCTATGTTTTTACTCAAATTTCAATCGAGAGAGCTCGTTGGATGCGGAATTTAATTCCGCATCCAACGAGTACCCACACTGCATACTTTTTACGGACCCCACTACCCCAAAAACAAGAAATACCTGAAAAAAACGTGATGATGATGTCATCATCACGTTTTTTCAGGTATTTCTTGTTTTTGGGGTAGCGGGG
>LPNX010562922.1:65171-91793 GCA_001517045.1 Pseudotsuga menziesii
GCTGCTGCATTGGGCTCTGCTTCTGTTGCCATAGTCACCTTGTAGAGGCCTTTCGCTCTCAACAAGATCTCCATCTCTGCTTTCCATTCAAAATAGTTGAAGGGAGTGAGGATAGTTTTCTGTGAATCCATAGCTTTAGAAAATCTGTCCCGGCTGCGGTAGAAGGCTCCCAGTCTTGATGTCGAACCTGCAAAACAATTTTTGGAGGAGAGTAACAACCTACAATGGCTCTGATACCATGTAGAAATTCAGGCCTGCAGTAGATTAATTTCACTCACAGCAATTAACAATTGATCATGCAAATTATCAACAATGGAGACTGAATATGGAGTTGTAACACAAAATTACATTAACTGAGTGTACAATAGCCAACCCTGTAATAACATAGGCTGCTGAATATATAGAATACATGAGCAAATCGAATGCATGAGGAAGCATCCAAATCTAGCATAAAGCAGGCTTACCCAAAATAGGCAAATCCCCCATAGGTGTAAAAAGCTGATCCCAAATCTATCAAGGACCCCACGAATTAGCAAGGGTGCATGGGCAAGCTAAAGAGTGGTCAAATAGAAGCTCATACATGCAAAATCATGGAGGAATGAGTGGAGGAGGAAGAGGCAACAAAGCTGATTCACCTCACCTAGTCTTGCTTTCCTATGTGCCTTAAAACACTGAAAAATCAGGGAATAAAGCAAAAAAAGCAGATGGGTGCCTAGGAGGCCAGGAATAAAGCAGATTTGATTCCTAAATCTCTCAAGGGCGCTACATGAGTCAAATATGGAAAGTTTGACCTCTATGGATAGGCAATTAGCAACTTGCACATGGTGGGACTCATGGACTAGGCAAATAAGACAAAATAAATGAAATAATGTCTAAGTGGGTAAATACTATGGGTTGATTATTCTAACAATAATAACCAAAGAAAAAAACACCCTGGGATGATCGGATTGACAAATAAAGTCTTAGAGACCGAGTCTTTTACAGACACTATCATGATAGAAAATTTATTACAATTCCTGCATGGGGTATGAACAAGTGATATAGTACAACAAAGCTTCCCAGAAGTAAGACTAAAGGTCTTCTGAAGTCCAAACAAGTCATCCTTGTCCGGTTCACTAGGCTCACTTGATAAAAAACCACTAAGTACAACTTAGGTGGTAACATTCTGGCTCCAATTACGAGACGTGTGCTTGATCTGGTCATAGGGAAAGGAGAGGATACGAGAAAACCAAAGTCTCTGGTTTATACACCCTATAAAAACATCTCAACTTGACAAGAAAACCCTAGTAGCACAAGCTTTACATAAAAACCAAATGAACCATTAAGATGATTTATTTAAACAAAATAAATGTAACTAACTAATGAAAAAAATGTTTTATTATAGCTAAAACAAAAATGCAGAAAGTAAATGCTCTTTTTAAAGGAGATTATGTTCCCACTCTAAGCATGATATAAACAGGGTTAAGTGTAATCAGAAATCCATTGTAACCACCTAAGCATTTTATTAACATAAATTTTTTTTTACTTGTCTTTGGTTACTAGCCAAAGTAAGGATACTTTATTTAGAAAATGCAAACCTGTGTGATGATTCGAAAGGGGTGGGATGGATGGGAAATCATAGGCATGCATAATGTCATCAAACTTCCTCCCAAACTAGTAATTGCTTGTGTAGGCTGCTTCTATCCATGATTGGACAAGGTTGATATACAAATTAGAGTGATGAGGCAGATTGACTACACCATCATATTGATCATTGAGGCTTACCAGATGATAATTCCCTGTATAAGCCCGAAGTGGCTCCAAATCATGAGGAGACTATATATGTGAAGATGATAGTTGAGACTAGAATTCTACTAACTACATCACATCTATCTTTTCACAACACTGCTTCTCCATGTCTTCATTATTGATATGACTCTAAATGATCATAAAAGAGTTTTGAATGCTCCTCTTCCATTCTAGGATTTTCCCAGGTCTCCAGATCCATGCTCTCTCCTTTAGATATGCCATAGATAGAAAAATCAACAAAACCATCAAAAATTTCTGGTTCATTATTTTCTTCTTTATTCATGTCACAGACTGGATTTTCCATGAATGTCGAGGACTCCTCATCAACATCTTTGTCGGAGATAAAGGAGTCTTCATCACTTGTATCATGCTCCAAGTTATAATTGTCCTAATTTTCATACTCATCTTCTTCAGAGAAAAGGTCACAAGGTAGTAAACCTTCCAGAATGTCATCATTATATGGAGAACACATAGGAGTCCCATCATGTACATTACAGTTTTCATCATAAGTTTCACTATAATATTCTACAATGGTTTCATCCTTAGGCTTGCACTATTTAGCTGGTGACAAAGGGTAGGCCTGGCCTACCATGTATACATGATCAGGCTCACTTGAAGATGTTTCCTGACTACTGAACTCAGGAAATCCATGTTCTATGACTTGATTTGCAATATAACAAGTGTTTTCTTGGTGGAATTGTTCATAGGGTCTACACCGTGGAATTACTTCTTCTACCATGTTAGATGAGTCTAACTAGTTTGGAATCCTAGGCTCCTGCTGAGGAAATTTATTTGATTTTGCTTGAGCTGAAAGCTCCTAGGTCCATTATTCTTTTCCATTGTGATCAATATATTATGAATGTGACTCAAGTGTGCAGAATGAGTGGCCATTAGTTGGTTTTTACTAGTAACCAATTTTTTTATCATGTCCGTCACCTTTTCCATGGCATCTTTAGAAGTTCCCTTTTCTTTTGATTCAACGGCTTTACCCTTGGTCTCTTTGTTGTAGGAATTGTTTCCCCTAGTGTGAACTGGAATGTTGGACTTGCCTAAACATTTCATATTATTTTCTATTTTCTCGGCCAATTCCTGAGCAGTTTTTAGATTGGACGACTCTTTGTCTCTTAACTGGTACCTCAAATCACTAGTGAAAGCTTCGATGTAAGATATGAAGATGGAGGCATACTTTGGCTTGATTTCATTAGGGAGGTCCGCAACCACACGCTTGAACTTAGTGTTAAATTCATCCATGGTTTCATTCTCCATCTTCTTAATGTTGTGAAGGGAAACAAGCAGATGTCTTGGTTCTTTCTTTTCTCCCCATTTATTCTTAAAACTTGTTGGGGCACGGACCTTCAAGGTCCTTAATTTTGGCAACTCGACGGTTTTGGTGCGGAGCTTGTAAGTGGAGTTGCGGTCCAAAATAGTCTTAGGGGTGTCGAGGTTGGGTCGAACCCCCTCTTTTTGTAAATAACCCATGGTTTAAACTCATGGTTTTAAGCCCATGGTTTAAACACATGGTATTATAATAGTGCACTAATATAAATAGGCACTTATGTAAAGGAGAAAGGAGCTTTTTCGAAGGTTTTTTGAATGATGATAGTTTGATACGAAGAAGCTAAGGCCTATTTTTGGGTTAAGGTTAAGTCCCAGCTGTGTGCATGGATGACCTCTACAGCTGAGTGTTTAGAGAGTTTTTTTAAGGTTAAGTCCCAGCTGTGTGCATGGACGACCTCTGCAGCTGAGTGCGCAGAGGGTTTGATTGGAAGAAAGGATCTGCAGCTTAGTGCGCAGTTTTGGGTTGTTGGGAAGATCTGTAGCTGAGTGCGTAGAGATCTGTGTTGATTGTAAAGAGTTTATTATAAATGCAGTTCTGTGGACGTAGCCCCTACACTGGGGGTGAACCACGTATATCTTGTGTTGTGGTGGTTTCTGTTTATTTTGTTTCTGTTATGTTTTTTCTTGCAATTGATAAGTAGTTAAATAATAAAGTAAGATTAACTTTTAAGCAATAACTTCGCTGTGAATTCCCAGTTAAGGGTTAAGCAAGTAACTGTCTGTTTATATAAACTGTGAAGCTAATTAAGTAATTGTCAAAGCTCTGTATTGTATAAGTATACTTTGTTAAGGCTAAAGGTACAGTAATATCCCTCTTTTGCTTGCAGAAACGTGATTTTGCGGCACCCCATAGCTATTTTGGGTGATACTGCAACCTGTTCGCAGGTTGTTGCCGAAAGGGCCAACACTGTGGGTCTCTTTGTTGGTTGGTAAATAAAAAGTATAAGAACCCGGGTCTGCCCTAGCAGCCAACAAATTGGTTCCATTGCCAGTTGAACCAATATCTGTTTCAAGAGGGATCTACGTTGTACCTCAAGGGATATGTTTTGGAGGCCCTCAGTAAACGAAATCGGTGACTGGATTGAAGATACCTATCTGAAATTTGCCGAACAAGAAAATAAGGATCCTCGTCGTAGCTCAGACGACTTTTTGAAAAGGTACATTTTTTTTTTCTGATATTTATGAAATTTTCTTTGGTAGTATCCACATAGAATTGCCCCAGTGGTTATCCAAGTTGACAGAAAGAAAGAAGAACTTCCAAGAATATCAGTCTCCTACTTGGACCCCAGAAAGAATTAAGCTGTTGAAAAGAGTGAACAACGCGATATCTAGAGCTGTTGACTTCTGGATAACGCGAAACCTTGAAGCATTTTTGATGGAGTTCACCATCGACACACATACTTCTTTCAGCGAAGAAGAAAGACACTTCTTCAAAGGACCAAGGGGTAAGTACCTGAATTCATTAAGTTTGAAAATTAAAATGCTCTTGGCTGAAAAACGCATATTGCTTATAGAATCAGATTGCTAGATTTATGGCTACTAAGCTATGTTTGAAAGCGAAAGTGACTTCAACAAGCAAAGTGGTTTGCTTCGCAACAGTAAAAGATACAAGAGAACTTTTGGATCCTTTTCCCTAGGTCAGAATACCTATTATACCCATTTATGCCTAGAAGAGTCTGAATCTGAAGAAACCCCTTTTGTTAGAAACCCCCCTATCACTCCGCAACAAAGATCTGTTACCCCTGAGAACCCTTCGCAGTATGAAAGTAACCCTAGCCTGAGTAGTCCTGTTGCAGGTCAGTCTACCTTAGTAAGTCCCACCCCCCCCTGGTACAAGTTTTCCTCCTCCCCCTCCCCCCCCCCCCCCCCCCCCCCCCCCTCGATCCACTATGGCCCACATGAATGATGATATCAAACTCCCAGTCTTTAGAGGAACTGGATCAGAGGATCCAGAGAAGTTTTGGTTCTTATGCGAAGCTGTTTGGACTGCTAAGAATATTATGGATCAAAATACAAGAATAGCGTAGCTGGTCACCTTTTTCAGAGACCGAGCTTTGACCTGGTTTATGAATTTTTCCAGTAATTAGAACTATGTCTTGGCTGATACTAAAAAATCCATGATCAAAGAATTCAAGAAGCCTAAATAAGAATCACAGTCTATAACTGAACTCAAAGAAATTTAGTAGAAGCGAGGTGAATCCGTATGGGACTTTGATCAGAGGTTCAAGGTTCTGTTGAACCAAGTTAGTTTCACTATTGGAGTAGAACAACATAAAGAATGGTTCATTGTAGCACTATTGCCACATATCAGGACTCCACTTATGCAACAGAAGGTTGCTGATCAGCAAGAGGCATTGGAAACTTCTATGAAACTTGAAATAGCTCCTATTGGAGATAATTCTGGAATAGCCCAAATACAAGCACAGTTAGCAGAAATGGCTTTCGAGCTTCATGACATGAAAAAATGGAAATCTACTCGTGAAGAGGTTTGGTGTACATGATGCAAGACAGAAGGTCATGACAGAGAACAGTGTCTTGCATTAAGGAATTATTTGAATACTGGTGCACCAAACCCGTTTAACCCTAATGTCCTATATTGTGAGATCTGTAGAACAACTGGTCATCATCGACTTGAAGATTGCTATCTGCTGTAGAGATATGTTCAAGTACCTAATAATCCTGTTGAGGCCCCAAAATTCGCAGGCAACAAAAGTTAGGGATTCTCCCCAGTCAATGTTCCCAACTAGCCCGTTGACTGTTTGGTATAGGTAATCCGTCTGGTTTACGGTCCGACTACCATAGGTTAAGTAACTGAAACAAAGGCTTTATCGGTTGCAGCTCGGTCCACCGTGTTTTTGTATTTTTTGACTTAAAATATGAAATGCAAGTGCCTAATTAACAGTGCAAGCTGATAAAGATGCAAGGAATAGTCATAATGTAATGCGCATGTTCTTACCTCTCGTCTTAAGGTTCACAAGCATCCAAATCATGTACGACAAGATAATAAACTAACTACCTAAACTATCCCTAGGGAGCAGGATTATCATTCATTAGTGAGTAATATAGTTTGTACATGTATTGTGAATAAGTACAGATAGCTGATACTTCTTTCAAGACACGTGAACACTTACAGATATTTAAACAACCAGATAGCCAATTGTTTTATGAACAACATTTATTACTCATAGTGGAAAACATCACCAAATATACTGAAAGACATTCAACAAGAACATAGGTTCAGGTAGTTAGAATGCCCTCACAGTGAATGAAACATAGCTGAAAATGAAATAGTTCCTCTTCAACATTGCTCATTTGATCGCATTGATACATTCCACATTTAGCTTTCTCCAACAGGAAAAAGTTGCCATTTTTTATTGTAAAACGAAATAGTTCCTCTTACAAGAAAATGGGTTACAAGTTTCTCCAGGGAAAAAGTCCACTTCTAAATTCTAACTTTCCAGTATTTAAACTATAGCAGTTGATCATTTGGGCTGCCCCCCAAATGGATGACCTTCTAGCTCCCCAATGCTTCATATTTCTTTATCTTTTCTACGCATGCCCATGAGTGGCTAAGTAACTGCTAGACCTTTTATAACTGCTCCTTTGTCACCATTCATTTTGTCTCTTCTTTGGTTTGTCCATCTTACGATCCTGCTGGTTTCGGCTCTACCTTCACCAAACGGTCTGCCTTCGTTGACCAATCTCCGGAAAACACCTACAATCAAACGACAAGCATCATTCGCGGGGAATGCATTTAATCCACAACAGTAAATTAAACTGACTGAACGGCTAATCCACAGGAAATTTTCAGGTGCACCACCATCAATTTACAAACGTCGACTATACTACCTCGTCCTCCTACAGGCTTGCGATAACAAAACCAACGGCGGAAATCGGGAGGAAACCAACATCGGAATCCCAAGGGCTTTCCTGGCCACAATGGCGGAAACGTCAATGCTACCAACACGCGATGGGAGGGCGGGAAAAAACTTTGAATCAAAAATTGGATGGCTTTCCCTTTTGGAAGCTCAATGACTTTGAGAGCCGCAACGGCGGAAGGGCAAGGCTGAAGACATGCGACGCGGGTGGGAACTTTGGTCGGAAGTCAGAAGGCTTTGACATCGGACGCAAAAAGGATTTCTCAGCCGCAACGGTGGAAGAGTAAAGACTGCGAGCGAGCGACGGTGGGGGGAAACTCCATTGGAAGTCGGATGGCTTCACACTTCGGTAGCTAAAGGACTTTGAGGGCCACAATGGCGGAACAAAGAAGGCTAAAACCACGCGATGCCCAGTCGGACGTCGAACAGATTTGTACTCCGGAAGCTAAATGACTTCCCCAGCCGCAACGGGGGAAGAAAAATGGCTTTGGATCAAACAAAAAGATGCCCAATCAATACAAAAACTAAGTGGTTAAATAGCTTTAAAACTCAACAACGGACAAAAAACCCGCTTTACCTCCGCGACGACGATCCAAAAACAAAGAAAATCCGATCGACCAGCAAGCAAACTCAAAACTGCGACCCTCAACAATTTTCATTACCACAAAAATTTAATAACCCGAGCGAGAGTTAATCTGTATAAGCATCCAAAATCAAACATGACCAAAATTCGAAGGATCCAATCGATTAGAAAACCATGCTAAATCATGAGGAGGGGTCCAAAATTTAAGAAATTTAGGGAGAATGGTTGTAGCTGCAACAATTGGCGATTACCTGGTGAACCTAGATCTTTGGGCGATTATTATTTGAGTGGCAGACTATTAAACAACAAATGCATTCCATTGAATTCTTCCAGCTATCTGGACTTCTCGAATGCCAGAAGTGTGTACCTTCAATCATTGATAATAGTCCGATTTGGGAGAGTGGAAACCAAGATTTTCAAGTCCAGATAACTCTGCTGAGGCCAGAAGATGAGTTTCATTATACCTTTGTCTTCAGGTAGCTGATAGCTTGGACACCACAGGATTGTAGCACATGGTAAATAGAAATATTCATTTGTTCCTCATTCCCATGCCATTTTAGCACTTTCTGTGCTTTTGGACTTTTGTCCCTTTTCATATGAGTCCTCCTGCATGCCTTTCTTACTGAATTTGTAATTCAAGATCCTCTATCCCGTAGTGTCCTTTTGTGTGAGAGATGTATTTAATTTTCAGCTCATGGACGGAGAGGATCTTTTGGCAATTTAGTACAGATGATTCAGCATCTTCTTTGGCGTATGATGCTTTTATAGGAGTTTTTGACTCTTATTTTCCTTTTGGCATTCGTTTCTTGGCATGGGATCATTTAAATTAAATATATTGTTCACCTTGCTCCTTTCCATGGATCCTTTGCTGTCGCCCCTTAGGACATATTAAGTATGACTTGGATGGAGCCTCAACATAGTATTCCAGACTCTCTAAATCCGGTTTATTTCACAGGGGTTAAGCAGGACTTCAATGCACACAAAATTATTCGAGAAAACACTAAACTGGAAGAAATTATTTTATACACAACACATAGTCTGAGACCCAAAAATGTTTATCATTCCCGAACATTTTAATGTTCTCCATGCCACCGTGGGTTCATTCCCTTTATTAGAATCAAGAAAACAAACTAAAACACACTGTAAATCATGACTCAAAAGACAGCCAAACATATTATTTATATACAAGACAGAAGAAATCAAACAAACTCAGGAAAAATATGGCGTGAGGACCAAACCATTTACTGGTAAGTTCTCTTCCCATCCTTGCAGATCTTGCAACTTGTAAGTAGAAGGGCCAAGCTTTGCTGCAATCTGAAAAGGGCCTACCCATAATTGTTGGAATTTGGTATCCTTTCCTTTTTCATCATGGGGGTGATCCCATTTGAGGACTAAGTCTCCTACTTCAAAGTCTTTTGTTCCAGATTTGTGTTTGTTGAACCATCTCTTTACTAGCTCCTTCTATTGCTTAAAGCGTTCCCTGGTTTAGATCTAGCCTCTTCCACTTTCAGAAGATTGCATATCCTCATCTGTAAAAATTCATTTTCCGACCCACTAGACTCTTGAGCTAAAATGGAAGATGGTAACATGATGTTGGGGGGGAGAATGGCTTCTTTACCATATACCAAAGTATATGGTGACACTCCTATCGCAGACTTGGGGGTGACTCTATCAACCCAAAGGGCATTTGGTAGTGCTGACTGCCAACTTCTCTAGTTTTCTATTACAGTCTTCTTTAAAATTCTAATCATATTTTTGTTAGAGGACTCAGCCAGACCATTTTCTTGTGGATAGTAGTTAGCAGAATAATGCAATTTTATTCCCTTATCATGAGAAAAATCGGTTAATTTAATTGATGAGAAGTACTTAGAATTATCAAAGACTAACGAAACTGGAACTCCAAACCTAGTCATGATATGATCTTGCAGGAAGCTGATGACTTCATCTTCACTTATCTTGCGTAGCGGGATAGCTTCGACCCAACGAGGGAAATAATCAGTTGCGGTCAGAATGTACTTGTGCTGCAGAGAGGAATTTGGTTTTATTTCTCCAATAATATCCATCCCCATTGCTCGAATGGTTCCGTGATCATCACAGGATTTAGGGGTTTCGCTGCTTTAGGTTGTCTCCCTCCACACCTTTTACAAATATCACATTTCCTGACATGTGCGTGTGCATCTTTGAAAAGCGTAGGCCAATAGTAACCTGCCCTGAGGATTTTGTGGGCTGTAGTGTCTCCTGAATAATGTCCCCCAGCAGGTCCGTCATGCAACTCTGTCATTACTTTCTTCGTATCTTCCTTTTCTAGGCATCTGAGAAGAACCCCGTCATAATTTTTCCTGAATAATATTCCTTCTACAATTTGATAAGATTCTAATTTAAGACGTAGCGCTCTTCTTTTCTTGGAATTCCAATGTTCTGGTAACATCCCTGCCTGCAGGTAATGCACAAGGTCTCTATACCAAGACTCAGAACTGTAAACAAAGGACATACATCCATTACATGTAATTCAGCCTCATCCTCCCAGGCTTGTTCTTCATTGTTCCCACTCTTAGTCATCAATTTGCGCAACCCTTGACCTTTAACTATAGAGGCTGGCTTGAATTCAAGGTCATAATCTTGAAGAGAAGTTACCCAGTTGCCCCTTCTTTATCCCAACTCTTTTTGTATGAGAAGGGATCTTACAGCTGTGTAGGGGACTATTACCTTGGTTCGATTTTTTAATATATAAGGCCTGAATTGTTTCATTGCCTTAAACACTACGTAAGCTTTCTTATCAATGGATGGGTAGTTTAATTTATCCCCTTGCAGACCAGTGCTCATGAAGGATATTGGGAATTCATCCCCCCCATCTTCATTTTGCATAAGCACAGCTGCTAGCGAATCATCGGATGTGAAGGTGTACAGAATAAAGTCTTTATCGAAATCTGGGCTTTTCAGGGAAGGTGCATGTGTGACAACAGTCTTGATTTTGCTGAAAGCATTCTTTTCAATCTCGGTCCATTTGAATTGTGCATTTTGCTTCACCATCTGCTGCAATGGCTTGACGATTTGAGTGAAATCAGGCACAAATATTCGAACAAAATTTATAGTTCCCATAAATGATTGCATCCCCTTTTTATTATGGGGCAAGGGGATTTGTTCAATGGCCTTGATTCTTTCTGGATCTATAGAAATTCCTTTTTTTGAAACTATGTGACCCAGCAACTTGCCTTCCGTGACAGTGAACACACACTTCTTAGGATTGAGGGAGATGCCATACTTCCGACAGCATTCAAAAATATGCTTTAAGTGAAATGTGTGCTCTCCTCTTTTCTTCAAGAATATTGTAATATAGTCAAGGTATACTACAGCACTTCGACCAATCAATCCGCGGAAAGCTATGTCCATAGCCCTCTGAAATGTCCCTCCAGCATTTATAAGCCCAAAGGGCATCCTTCTGTAGGAAAATGTTCCCCATTTGGTTCTGAACGTGGTCTTCAATATGTATTCTTCGGCTACTAATACTTGATTGTAGCCAGAGAAACCATCTAATAATGAAAATAGTTCAGATCGTGATACCATTTGTAGCAATTGCTCCATGTGTGGGACAGGGTAGTTATCTTTATCTGAAGCTCAGTTTAAGTTTTTGAAATCCAGGCATAACCTGATTTCTCCAGACTTCTTTCTCACTGGTACTAGATTTGATACCCACTCAGAGTGTCTGACTTTAAAAATGATTCTAGCATCCAATAATTTCTTCACTTCACTTTGAATCAGCGGTTCCAATTTTGGATGCATTTTTCTTAACGGTTGCTGATAGGGCTTGATGCCTGCTTTAATGGGGACAACATGCTTGATGATGTTGGTGTCATATGTTTTCAAATCTTCGTACGTCCATGCGAAAACATCTTTATATTGTTTAAATAGACTGATGAATTTGTATCTTTTTGCTGGTGAACAACACTTGCCGAGATTCACAAATTTGGGATTCATCTCAATCCCTAAATTTATCAGCTGAAAATGTAGATATGAGCTATGGGTCTTCACGTTGGCTGGTCTTCTAAACTTTTCATTTAAATTGAACATTTTTTCTAACGTTCTGACACCTTTAGGAATGAAATTGTCATATTTCATCTCGGCCTGATGCTCTTCATCATCTATGATCACTCCTTTAAAGACCTCGTCATTTGTCATACATTCTATGATTTTCTGATCATCCTCGAACACTCACAAGTTGGTGATCATATCCAGTACTGAGGGCCTGAAAAGCAGTTCGATGGAACACCGATTATTAGTGGGTACGAGTCTAACGGATGATGTGGCCAACAGATCAGCAACTGCATTTTTAATTCTTGGAATTGAAATAATGTTGAATGCATTAAAAAATTTAAGCAAATCCCATACCTCATTCTGGTAAGCCTTTAAGTGAGGAGAAAAAAAATGTATCTAATTCTGGATTTGTTTCACAATAATTTCAGAATCCCCAAATTTTTTTAGATTACTTACCTTTAATTCAATTGCCTTCTTTAGTCCCTGCACCAGTGCTTCGTACTCAGCTATATTATTAGTACACTCAAACTCTAATCTACATGAAAGGATATGTTTATTCTTCTGTGGGTTGATCAGGACACAGCCAGCCCCTGACCCTTCTAATGTCTTAGAGCCATCAAAAAACAAAATCCAAAAATCACTAACTACTGAAGGTGAATCTACTCCTCCTGCTAAGCTTACTATATTACAGTCAATCTCATCAGCCTTGCGAAAATCAAAGGAGATCAAGCTGGGTGTCGGATGTGTTGCTGGCTTCTTCCGCTTGATAATTCCCTGGTTCCAACTCAATAAAATAGTTTCCCAGTACAGAATCCAATGGTACGTTCTTCTCCTCCACCTGAGTAACATTGTACTTCATGTGAGGCTCTCTTAGAATCTTAATCTGGTTTGGACTCCCTTTGTATGGAAACCAAATATGGGACCAATCTGAGGTGAAATATCCATTTAATTTAGCCGACCAATCTCTGCTTAGGACAAGACTATAAGCATCTGGTATATCAGCCACCACGATGTTAATAACTTGGAAAAATTCGTCATCAGATGCCAGATGGACTAAGACATCTTCCAACTCACCAATCACCTTTACATCCGTCCTATCCAACTGGACAACCCTCCACATGGATGGCTTAGGCTGCCCATTTATCTTTTTACAGACTGATATGGGCATGACATTAATTGATGCCCCTGAGTCTACTAGACAATTGTGCATGTTATGATTAAAAATTTCAAATGTGAGGAGAAAAGGAGAATGTTTGCTTTTAGAATTACCTCCCACGTTGGTCTCTCCAATTTCTTCTTCCTCCTGAGGTCGATTATCCATGGGCAGCTTCTCATCCGATGCTTCAAGTGCTTTCAACAGTCTTTCCTTTTGCTGCGGCACTTTACACATTTCGAATAGTGGAACATTCGCTTTTACCTTCTTTAAATCCTCCATGATGTCATAGTCCATCGGCTTCTCAATGTGATGAGGTTTATCAACATTCATTTTTTCTTCACTTGGATTGGCCCACGCGTCATTTTACCTAGGATATGGGCTAGTAATAGTGAATTCTGGAATCTTATCAGCCAAGGATTTATTTTGAAATTTCTTTTTAACATTCCTCTGCAGCCTCTTAATCTTCAGGAGTATAAGACTGTCTTCCTTAACCGTCCCTTGGATCCTTGTGGCTACGTTGGTTTCCATAACATCCTTGTACCCCTGAGCCTTTTCCTCTTCAGCATCAAATAACGAGACAGAATTCCATACAGCCATGGTTTCTTCTTCCCGCTCTTTCGTAGAAGTAGAAGCAGAACTCTATTTTCTTTCTTCATCTCCTTCTTCTGTTAATCTAGAATACAACATCTGATTCATGACCAACGTCATTGAATTTATCCATTGCGGACAATTCTTTCCAGAGTGGGGTTGTTGGTGGAAAGTGCAAAAATTTTCCATCCCTGTCTCTATTAAATCCATGGATGCTGTATCATGTAGAGGAGGTTGAGACTGATTGTTGTCCTCTCTTTTCTTATAATATGGATTATAAAACTTTGGTGCTTCCTTCTCTTTCTCCAATTCTATGATTTTCTTGGAAAGCTTCTGCATCATTTTGGCCATAATTTCCAGATCTGGCGATTTTTCTTCCTTAGGTTTAGTAAACAATAAGGCCTTTCTGCCTGCACTTTTTTCTCCTGACTACTCTGGATAGTCTTCAATACTCTCTCTTTCAGCTTCCACTACTTCAGCCTCTTCATAGGTTTCCGTCAAAGTAGGCTTGGCCCTGCCTTTGGAAAACATGGCTAGATCAAGGCCTAAAGCTGAAGTGTAATATTCAATCAGAACTTTGTTTGAAGGTCTATCCGTTTTAGAGAAATTCTTGAGATAGGCTGCAAACCTTTGTGTGAAACTGTGCACCTTTTCCTTTCTTTCTTTCTTCAAGGTGCATAGCCCTTTCATGAGGGTTGCATGAGTTTTCTGAGTTGCGTACTTACTTCTGAAAATTCTTTCGAAGGTATCCCAATCAGGGATAGAGTTAGCAGGCAACCCAAAGTACCATGACGCTACAGCTCCTTTAAGGGTATGCGAAAATATCCTACATACCACATCTTAATATTCCCCGGCCCTTAATCCTTCAATTGCCAAGTAAAAACTTTGTAGGTGATCATCTACTAGTATTTTATCATTGGGGTCAAACTTGGGAAACATCTTGTCAAAATCTTGAGGTAGGTCGTGTAATGGAGGTGTAAGGTTCAATGGTGATCTGGCTCTCCATGCAGGTGGGGGATTTGGTGGGTTTGGTGGTTGGTTTGTGTTTACGCCAGCCATGAGTCTGGGTGGAGAATGGGGAGGTGAACCAACTGGAGTATGAGTAGGAGAACTGTGAGGGGTTTCTGGGCCTTCTTGATTCAAAGGTAGCAACACTTCCTGTAAGGCTGTCTCTACAAGTTCTTCCCAGTATCCAACCAGCATTGAGTCTTCTGCTACAGGATGATCTTTATTTTTATACTCTCTTCTGGGAAATTCAATGATGATTGGAAATCCTCCAATCTTCTTTACATATGCCCTGGTGTGTCTTCTCATATCATTAACAATTTCGTTGCCAACAGAATATAGATGTTCTCTTTCTTCCGGAATTGGATTATGAAACCCACTGCTTTCAGAACTGTTACCGGTGGAATATTCTCAGGAGAATGGGTTTCCTCAGCCAGCCATACACTGGAGGCCCTCCTTCTAGTGCCAAATACTGTTGAGGCCCTGAAATTTGCAGGAAACAACAGTTAGGGATTCTCCCTAGTTAACATTCCCAACTAGCCCGTTGACTGTTTGGTATAGGGAATCTGTCCGGTTTGCGGTCCGGCTACCGTAGGTCAAGTAACATAAACAAAGGATTTACCGGTTGCGGCCTGGTCCACCGTGTTTTTGTATTTTTTGACTTAAAATATGAAATGAAAGTGCCTAATTAACAATGTAAGCTGATAAAGATGCAAGGAACAGTCACAATGTGATGCGCAGGTTCTTACCTCTCATCTTAAGGTTCATAAGAATCCAAATCACGTACGACAAGAAAATAAACTAACTACCTAAACTATCCCTAGGGAGCAGGATTATCATTCATTAGCGAGTAATATAATTTGTACATGCATTGTGAAGAAGTACATATAGCTGATACTTCTTTCAAGACATGTGAACACTTACAGATATTTAAACAACCAGATAGCCAATTGTTTTAAGAACAACATTTATTACTCACAGCGGAAAACATCACCAAATATACTGAAAGACATTCAACAAGAACATAGGTTCAGGAAGTTAGAACGCCCTCATAGTGAATGAAACACAGCTGAAAATGAAATAGTTCCTCTTCAACATTGCTCATTTGATCGCATTGATACATTCCACATTTATCTTTCTCCAACAGGAAAAAGTTGCCATTTCTGATTGTAAAACGAAATAGTTCCTCTTACAAGCAAATGGGTTACAAGTTTTTCCAGAGAAAAAGTCGACTTCTAAATTCTAAATTTCCAGTATTTAAACTATAGCAGCTGATCGTTTGGGCTGCCCCCCAAATGAATGACCTTCCAGCTCCCCAACCCTTTATATTTCTTTATCTTTTCTATGCATGCCCATGAGTGGCTAAGTAACTGCCGGACCTTTTATAACTGCTCCTTTGTCACCATTAATTTTGTCTCTTCTTTGGTTTGTCCATCTTACGATCCTGCTAGTTTCGGCTCTACCTTCACCAAACAGTCTACCTCCATTGAACAATCTCCCGTAAACACCTACAATCAAACGACAAGCATCATTCGCGGGGAATGCATTTAATCCACAGCAGTAAATTAAACTGACTGAACGACTAATCCACAGGAAATGTTCAGGTGCACCACAATCAGTTTACAAACGTCGACTATACTACCTCATCCTCCTACAGGCTTGCGATAACAAAACCAATGGCGGAAATCGGGAGGAAACCAATGATCGGAATCCCAAGGGCTTTCCCGGCCGCAACGGCGGAAATGTCAATGCTACCGGCACGCGATGGGAGGGCGGGAAAAAAATTTGAATTGAAAATCAGACGCCTTTCCCTTTCGGAAGCTCAATGACTTTGAGAGCCAAAACGACAAAAGGGAAAGGCTGAAGACACGTGACGCGGGTGGGAACTTTGGTCAGAAGTTAGAAGGCTTTGACATTGGACGCGGAAAGGATTTCTCAGCCACAATGGCGGAAGAGTAAAGACTGCAGGCAAGCGACGGTGGGGGGAAACTCCATCGGAAGTTGGATGGCTTCACACTTCGGCAGCTAAAGGACTTTGAGGGCTGCAATGGAGAAACAAAGAAGGCTAAAGCCACGTGATGCCTAGTCGGACGTTGGACGGATTTGTACTCTGGAAGCTAAATGACTTCCCCAGCCGCAACAGCGGAAGAAAAACGACTTCAGATAAAAAAAAAAGATGCCTGATCAATACACAAACTAAGTGGTTAGATAGCTTTAAAACTCAACAACGGACAGAAAACCCGTTTTACCTCCATGACGGCGATCCAAAAACAAAGAAAATCCGATCGACTAGCAAGCAGACTCAAAACTGCGACCCTCAACAATTTTCATTACCATCAAAAATTAATAACCCGGGCGAGAGTTAATCTGTAGAATCATCCAAAATCAAACATGACCAAAATTCGAAGGATCCAATCGATTAGAAAACCATGGTAAATCATGAGGAGGGGTCCAAAATTTAAGAAATTTGGGGAGAATGGTTGCAGCTGCAACAAATCCCTACTGCAAGTTCTGTAAGTCAGTTGGACACAACGAAGATGAATTTCGCAGCTTTGACCTCATGAGAGAATGAACCTATGATGCTTACAGGGTACAACCTGATGCACAAGGCAATGATGGATATGGTTACCGTGGTAATACATCAGGTCGAGGTAATTTTAGAGGTCGTGGTCGTGGTGGTATGCCAGGAAGAGGTTGAGGCCAGGTTGTTTGCTATAACTGTAATCAGGAAGGACATGTAGCTAGAGACTGTTAGAACCCAACTACGACATGCTGATATTGCAGAGCAGTCGATCATGTGATTGAGCAATGCCCACAGTTGATAGCCAAGATACAAGAAATAAATGGCACTCCTACTCAGAATGTTCAGATGATTGCTGTAGAGAAAAGACCTGTCCCAGCCATTAATGTTGTTACAAGGAGTGGAGCTACGATGCAAGTGCAGAATAAGGAGAAATATCCTGATGAGGCTTGGGTCCGTAAGACCCCAGAGAAAATTCCATCCTTCGATATTGCAAGAGAAAAAGGAACATTTATGGAAGCTAAAAAAGACTTTGTTGTCCCGAGAACATCGGTAGCAACTACGCAACAACATCAACTGTAGTCGTAGTTTCAAGAAGCTTTGCCCAATCAAGTAAGTACACTAACATAATTTTTGCAGAGTTGTATGAAGTTAGTAAGAAATCAGAATTCTTTGAATGAGTTCTAGAAAGTTATTCAGTCTTGCGAACCTCAGCGAAGCTCTGATAGAGGAAAAACTGTTAATAGAGTTAGGAGGACTGGAAGAGAAATGAGATTGCATGCTCAGATAGGAGATGATGACATGACTGACATCATTTTAGACCTAGGATCAGAAGTGAATGTCCTAACTAGGCAGACATGGGAACAAATGGGAAGACCTACACTTGAATTGTCCCCTATACAGTTGAGATTATCCAATCAGCAGAAGATTGTGCCCTTGGGAAGATTCCCTAGTGTACCAGTGGACATTGATGGAGTCAGTACCTTAGCATATTTTGAGGTCATTGAAATAATTGATGATAGCAACCCCTATCCAGCATTGCTAGGAATTGAATGGGCACTAAACAATGATGCAGTAATCAACCTTAAGAACAGATAAATGACTTTTGAAGGAAAAGGCCTGAGAATCATAGTACCATTGGACCCCTATCAAGGAGAAAGGTATATAGAGCCAGTGAGAGATGAATATTAGGATGTTTTAGATCATATTTACAACATCACAGCTAAAGAAGAAGACCATGTTAACCCTACTGCTGAAGGTATAATGGATTGGTAGTGTGACAGTTCTTGCATGACTGATTCAGACGAAGGCCTAGAGAATTAACAAAATAGACTCTATGAGCTACATGGACATCGATGTGCAAGAATTACTAAGTCTATCAGATGGGTTGGCTCACAGCCAAAGATCTTACCTACTTTTGATGGCTTGACAAACCCAGAAGATTTTATTGTACAATTCTCAGAGCAAGTACCAGATTCACAAAAAATGGAGACTATAGATTCTGTATTTAGAGCCATAGCTGCCAGATGGTGGAATGCTCATAAAAAGTATATTCATAATTGGAGAGCTTGTCAAAATTTTCTGTGCCTGAGATTCATGGAACAACCTCAGGAGGTGCGAAGCAGATTTAATGGTAAGACTAGCCCTCAGGAACATTTGGAGCAGTGTTATGAAGCATGGAAGCATGTACCTTATGAAGAATGGGTACATAGGTTTGTACGCACTTTGGAACCTGTAGCAAAGAATTGGTATGCGGAGGTAGAGCTTTTCCATGGTACTGTAAGTTGGGATAGCCTTATTGATAGTTTTGTGCTCACATTTTCTATTAATGAAGATTGCCCTACTTTGGACGCATCTATTAGGTTGATCCATACTAAGGTATTTGATGATAAAGAAATAGCTGAGCACCAACCTAATTGGAAGGAATAAGAAGCTAATGCAGTAGAATGTTATAACCTCGCCATTTATGAATACGATGACCTTCGCAACATTCATATTCCTGAGTCAGAAGGACATTGCGAAGTACATGGACCAGCAGTCGAATCACTTGAAGTAACTCAGCCCTTGAAGACAAGGAAAGTAAACATTGGATCAGAAGAAATACCTAAGTATGCTACCATTGGAGATTATTGGGACGAAGAAATGGTGAGCAAAGTGACTGAACTCCTCCATGAGTATCAAGACTTATTTTCGACGAAGTTCTCAGAAATGAAAGGTATCCTTGGTGATATAGGAGTGATAAAAATCCCTTTGAAACTTGAGGCGAAGCCTATGAAGCAGCGCCCTTATAGGTTGAATCCTAAGTATAAAGAAAAATTCAGGATGGAACTAGATAAGATGCTCACTGCAGGAATCATTGAGCCTGTCGAAGAGTTCGAATGGGTTAGCCCTATGGTGGTACAAGAAAATAAGACCAAGGGAGAAATCAGAATCTGTGTTGATCTGAGGAAGTTGAACGATTCCTGTTTACATGATCCTTTCCCTACTCCCTTTACAGATGAAGTTTTATACAATGTCGGAGGTTAAGAAGTGTATTCTTTCACTAATGGATTTTCAGGTTACCATCATATCAGAATTGCTCCATAGGATCGACATAAAACAACCTTCGCTACAGAAATGGGATCTTTTTAGTATACTGTTATGCCCTTTGGATTGAAGAATGCACCTGCTATGTTTTCTAGAGTAGTCATATCTGCCTTTAAGGAATTTATTAATAAGTTCTTGGAAGTTTACTTTGATGATTGGACTATCTTTGGTTTATTAAAAGATCATATAGCCAGTTTAAGGCTTATGCTGGACAAGTGTAGACATCATCAGATTTCATTGAACCTGAAGAAGTGTATCTTTTGTGCACCTTTTGGAATTCTGCTAGGTCACATTGAATGCAAGCAAGGATTGATGGTGGATCCTACGAAGATAGCCATTATTGTGAACTTGCCACCTCTAAATTCTTCTAAGCAACTTCGCACTACGCTTGGTCATACTGGATATTACAAGAAATTCATTAAAGGATATGCTCAGATAACAACCTCGATGGAAAATAAATTGAAGAAAGATATTAAGTTTGAATGGACATTTGAATGCATGGTTAATTTTAGGGGCGAATATTCACACAAGGGCGAAATTAGGGGCACTTAGAAAATTTGGAGGGTGAATTTTTATAAAGAAAGTTTTTTCGAAATTTTAAATAATTCGCTCAAAATTTAAATAAAAAATAATAATAATTAGGGTAATAGCCCCCTTCATTTCCGGAGGGAGAGGCCAAAAAAATTTGGCCATGAGTTTTGATCATCGCAAGTTGTTGGTCAATAAGGGTGGGAAGTCATCAACGTTTATATCTAAAAAAAATATTGATGCCAAAACCTAATGCAATGAGTGGAACATATATAAAATTAAATTCACGTGTAAATACCGCTAGGGAAGCCTTCCATGGAAACAATTCCAGTTTAGTTGATCCTACTATGAAATGTAGGAGTCATGAAGGTTTTAAAAGTCTATTGAAGAATTCATCCCCTGAGACACATAAGGGTTCATCTGAGCTAGGCAGTGGGCACATTGAAACAACAAGAAGTGAAAGAACAGATGTTGCTTCAGTGTCATCTGGTATTGTCTGTGTTGGACTTTCTAAAGATAGATTTCGAATCTCTGTCCCTCAAAATAATCATTATGTAGTTTGTAGATTAATATCTATCATAAATTTGCTTGAATATCATCATTGTCAAGCAATAACAAATTATTAAAGGGTGCTAGCTCAATGGTAGAGCGTCTGCCTATAATTAGGTGGGAGGTTGGTGGTTCGATTCCTTCATTCCCTATCATAAATTTGTGACTACAAAAATGTCTAAATTTGCATATATACGATTATTAGTAGCTAATTTCCCGTATCTTAGTCGTATTTAGCTTAGTCGTTAATATGTTAACATATAGTATTTTATTTAGTCATATATTTGGTCATTAATGGTTGCAATCAGTGACTAAATCAGCAACTAAATCAATGACTAAATCCATGACTAAATCAATGAGTAAATCATTAACTATCAATGACTAAAACAATGACTAAATCATTGGCTATCAATGACTAAAACAATGACTAAATCATTGACTATCAATGACTAAAGCATTGTCTATCAATGACTATGTCTATCAATGACTAAATCAATGACTAAATCAATGACTTCTAAGTTAAGCTATTAATGACTAGTGAAATATGACTAACTATAAGATAGTGGAAATTTGCTACTATTAGTCACCGAATCAAAAATAGTCATTTATAGCATGATTTTAGTCATTTTTTTAGTCATTAATTTCTCATTTTCTACTAGTGTATGGAAATTAGGTCTTCTGTTGTTCTGGTCATAACAATACTTGGCCTTCCTTATAGCCTCTTCCAAACTTTAAGGTTCATCAAAATCAATCTTATCTTTAGATGATTGAGGTAATTCAATTAGAAAATGCTAAATTTTTACTTTATCATCTCAGATATAACTGACATACCTCAACAGTTCCAAAAATTTGTTTCCATATTCTTCTATGGTCAATTACCCCAATTTCAGATCATGGAACTCTTTAATATTATCATCATAGTACCTATGAGAGAGGTATTTCTGCTTGAAATATTTCTTGCACTGCTTCCACACAATCTTTCTTTCATGGATCTTCTTCACTTGCCTATGGTGTTCCCACCATATAGATGCTCTTCCACCTAAGTTGAAGATCTATACTCTTGTCTTCATATTTCCAGAGTATTCTTGGACTTGGAAATACTTTCTCATCCCAAGAAGCCAAGCTTCATCTTCTTGACCGGACTTTACCTCACAATAAAATGTAGGAGGCTTTTCCTTCTTAAATTCTCCATGTGAACTTTTCTGGTATTTCCTCTTTCCTGTATTCTTATGAGATGAAGAGCTTGAACCCCTAATGGATTCTTTAGAGTCAGATAATCTACTAGAATAATTTTTTCTAGAGATGATGGACCTCTTGTAGGGATTTATTCTTGTAGTATTCCCACTTCTTTCTGGATTTGTTCTATGATTCACAAACATTATTTTCCTTTGGATTCCTATTAAACTATGTAGAATGGCTGCATTCAGCTAATTTTTATCTTCCTAAGCTTTAATCATCCTCTCATTGTCTTCTCTACAAATTTGCAATCCCACCCTTAGGATTCTCGTGGTGGCAACAATATCTGAGGGAGTCTCTTGATATATTCTTCCATTGGTTTTTTTCTCAACATTCTCAACCTATATATTCTGCCCCATGGCATCTTCCTCAATCTCATAGGGATCATGTACATCATTCATGGTGTTGATCCTCATGTCATGACCGAGACTGGTTTTCCAAGCTACACTAGGAGGAATATTTCCTTTTGATGTAACTATGATTTTGCAAAATGTGTTCATAAACATAATTGTTAGTTGCGCAATAATAATAGAAAACTTAGAAATTACATGCTGCTTGTTTCATTGTGTTCTTCCTTCTGCAGCTATTTATTCCAAAAAAAAAATTACGGTTGGAACAAAGTTTTCCTATAATACGGTGGAACTAGATGTTCCCAAAAGGTGACAGGTTTGAAACTTGTGACTCTGATACCACTTTGTCATGTCCCCTCCCCTATCCCTCGGTGAGGAGGAACGTGACTAATCAGCTCTGATACCACACTGTACATGTACCCAACGTGCCCATACACCTGAATGATATGCATAACAACTTAAAAATAAAATCTTCTTCTTTTAAAAATAATCATGGATCATGTAACATCCCTTAACATTCATTTTTCAGCTTTCAAACCACTATAACAGTCGTTCCCCAGCTCACAGATCCATTCCATAACCTGAATTTTCTTCCTTCCTCCTTCCACCTCCTTCCTTCTACATTCCTCAATATGGCTTGTGCCAGACGGAACTCTACAATTCACCAATGTGTTTTCTCACCTTCCTGTGGTGGGATCTAGTTTAGAGGAAACTCAAAATACAGTGGAGTCATTTCTTCACCTTCCTCTTTCTGCTTTCTTCCTTCTGTGACAGACTCCAGATCATGAAGGACCACAAAATGATACCTTTAATCGTTCACCTTCTGCCTTCCGCATTCCATGGGAAGACTCCGGGTAGCGAAAAACCAACACTTGAACTTATTTCTCTTTCTGTTTTCCAATTTCTTCCTCACACCTTCCGATTTCTGCAACGGATTCCAGGGTGCAAAAAAACACATTTTACCTTAGAATTTTTGGTTCTTTTTCGCTTCCATAGGTGGAGTCTAGGGTGCGAAAATGATTAAGTGAGGTGCATTCTAACTCTGTAACCAGAATCCTAGCCTCCACCAACTTAATCCAAATGCATTGAAAACCAAAGAGCATATGTAGATGTATAATGCAGGAATGTGTACCAACAATAAAATCTACTTAAATATTTACAAAGATTTCAACACATTCAATATATACATAGAGAAATGAATTACAGAATTAATACAAGAGAATACTTATCTTGAAGATGAAGTTTTGTAGAAGGAGCAAGTCGACATAAGTCGACTTGAACGAAGACCGACTTAGTCGATCAACCGACTAAGTCGAGAGACCGACTACGTCGGTCGGCTGAGTAAACACAGTAGTTAGTCTGTTAACTAATAGTCGTGTCGGTTCGGTGAACCGATAGGTAGTTATGATTGTAACTGTTTTGTAACCTGTATATTAGGCTGTTGAGCCACTCAAGAACGTAGTTTAGTTCTTGGCTTTGTATGATCTATTGAGAATAATATAATCTGTTCATCTTATCAGTTCTTGTCTCTTGTATCTGTGAATAATCTGTGTATTTTGGTATGTATTATTGGTAACCTTATGTGATCTGCGAGATTACAACATTGGTTCCGTTGCCGGTAGTACATAACTGGAATATAGGCTCACATATGATACCAGAGCAGGAGATCAAGGACTGGTGGGAACGAAAACTTGCTAACTACCTACAAAATTACGCAAGGAGGAACAGATTGACAGTCGCAGAGGCCAAAGCCCGATTTTTCACTGAAACTCACGAAAAATTTGTCGAATCCGTGCCCCACCTACTGAAGCAGCTTTTGGATGAGAAAGCTGGACGACACTAAAGAAGCATAGTTACTCCAGAAAATAATCCGAGGAGGACGTACGAATCTCTCGGAGTGGTTCGAAAAGATAGCCGACGACTTCTGCGAGGAACAAGCAGTCGAAGACAGGACTTCTGTGGAAACCGTCCGACAGAAATTTTTCACAGAATTTACTGATCAGTTCTTGTGTTCCTTTCCAGTTTTACTGTTCAAGTTTCTGATAGAGAAAGGAGTAGGGCACATTGTCGAACCTCGACCCCTATTACGAGAACCACCCTCAAACACTAACTGGGCAGAGAAGCAGAAGCAGTGGGAAAAATTCATTGCTGAAAGGGAGTGGGAATACTTCCTGAGTAAGTAGACACTATCCGAGCTTTCTAAAAAGCGTCGGGTAGGCTATGGGGGGGTAGCTGGTCGTGTGTCGGACCTAGAGCATAGTGGATACTAGTCGACCAGAGTCATCGTCGCCAGTAATGCAGAATCGACCGAAGAGGAACTAAAGGCATAGTATTGTACTACAGTATGTTGGACATTAAGAGAATCGAAAGGGATGAAAGACAGAAGAAGAGGGAAGCCAGAAGAGAAAGGGCCGCAGAGCTGCAGCAAAACCCTAGGGAGACCGACCATGATGAAGTACCGCCAGAGTCGGGTCATGACCGACGCACAGAAGGCGAAGAAGAAGAAGCGGCGTCCCCTGAAGATGACGAAATGTGGATAGAGCAGCCAGAAGCTCTCCAACTAATTGTTCCCGACGAAGGAGTAACCCTTTCCACAGTAAGTCCGCGTACCAGAATACAAACTATTATTGAAGATGACCTTCGACTAAGAGCTGGCGACATCACACTCTGGAGCCGACTAGGCGATGAACCATACCCAGGTCAACATCTTGTCATACGTCAACCGATCGAAGGAAATTGGGTGACCTTTCAAACGGCACCTTCCTTTCGTAGTATCCACTTGCTCCTGCCAACACATGAAGGAGCACCCCCCCTGCCACATACATCTTCCGAAGATACACAAGAGTCAGACCTGAGCACACCAAGTGACAGTGGGTCATTACGAAGACAAATTATCAATAATCCGCTCTTCGACGAAAAAGAGACGACCCCTGACGGGAGCACAAGTTCCATCGACCAAAACCCCATCGTCACCCCGACAGATTCGTCCGACTCAACAACCCCACCTCTTACAACACCACCTCCCCCACACCCTCCTCCACCTCCAACCCCGACATCATCCGAGAGTAGTGACAGTGACTCCGACATGGGTCACGGATCTGCTCAGATTCCCCTTTATGAGGGTGACGAAGACCCCAGACGACACTGGTTTATCTGCGAGTCGATATGGGAGGCTAACAAAGTAACAGAAGAAGACCGACAGATAGTCCAGTTCGCAGGAGCCCTTCGCAAAAGAGCTCTCACATGGTACATGAAATTTACCAAAAGGCAGCCTAGAGCAACAAAATCAGAGATAAAAACGCAATTCCTCTCCTTCTTCAAGACTCCCGATGCTAAACACCTGGCGGCCAAGAAGATGAAGACGACCCAACAGAAACCAGGAGAAACAGTCCGCGATTATGATAAAAGATGGAAGGATCTATTGAGTTAGTTGGACTATGTCATCGACGAACAATTACTCATTCAATGGTTCCTTGCAGGACTTGCACAGAAAATTCGCCGACACATCAGTCTGGAGACCTTCAAATCGTACGAGGATGCGTTGACAAAAGCTTTGCAGGTTGAGATGGATGAAGACATACCTGCCTGCCCGACCGACCACCGCTTAGAAGAACAGCTGGAAAATATGCAGAAGTCCTTGAAGGAGCTCACACTTAAGAACCAAGACATCTGGTGTACTAGCTGTTCAACAGCTGGACATACAAAAGATAACTGTCTACAGCAATTCAGCCGACAGGATGTTCGTTTTGTACAGACCAAAGCATTTTGTGACATCTGCCAGGAACAAGGAGACCATTCCACCGCCGACTGTCCTTACAATATGAAGAATGGCAAAGCCTCCTGGTGTGCTATATGCGAAACTGCAAATCACAACACGGCCGACTGCCATCTCAACCTCAAAAATAGACAAAACTACCAGGCTGTCTACCAGACTAATGCTGTAGCACAGAACACAGAGCAGAACAATAACAATAATCAGAATGGACAACGAAACGAGGGAAGATGCTACGACCGTCGAAATGACAATCGATGACCAGGGTTTGGAAGAACAGGTCGGTTCGTTGGAAGTCGAGAAATACGAAGTCGTCGACCTACTCAATGCTTTATTTGTTACAAAGAAGGGCACAAATGCACCGACTGTCCGTACAAGGACAGGACTGATCTGAAATTTTGTACACATTGTGGGGTCGGCGATCACTCCTTGGAGGATTGCCCCACAATGTTGGAAAAAATTAGTAATAAAAAGAATGTTAATGTCTTGTCTTGTGTCCAGAAGAATGATGTCATAACTACTAAGAACTTGCATATCGTCACTCGACAAGGCACTAAAACCGGGCCTGACAATCCTCAGATTAGTAAGATCACACACACAAACACCTACCTTGACCCTTGCACGGAACAACACACATATCAAGAAGCCACAAACATATTTTCAAAACTTGCACAGCACGAAGACATTAGTCACAGTCGACACAACTCGACCC
>LPNX010562922.1:95109-139808 GCA_001517045.1 Pseudotsuga menziesii
GAACTATCAAACATCTAACCGACCAGTTTCACATCGACCACCGACGGAGTACATCCTACCACCCTCATTCGAATGGTGCAATTGAAGCCTTCAATAAAACCCTGACAAAAGGACTGACTAAAATCTGCAGTGCTGACAAAGATGATTGGGATGAGAAGATTCCTGCAGTGTTGTGGGCATACAGGATAGCCTACAAACGGTCGACTGATCAAACCCCCTTTAGACTGGTATATGGACAAGAAGCAGTCGTCCCTCTACACTTCAGACAACAGGCACCTATAGTTGCACAGATATTACATGTCGACATCGAACAGGCCAGGAAAGATCGCCTACTTCAACTTAATAAATTGGAAGAACATCAAATCATGGCCATCCAGCACCAAGAGATACAAAAACAACAACAGAAAGCTTGGCACGACCGTAATATCAAAAACAAAAATCTGTCAGTCGGTGACCTTTCCCTCCTGTATAACAGTCGAGTCAAAGGAAAGCCTAAGAAACTCCACACAGAATGGATGGGACCTTATATTGTCGACGAAATACATCTTAATGGGTCGGTCCGACTAAAAACACTTCAGGGCCTGGTATTTCGGAAGTTTGTTAATGGAGCCCGACTTAAACGATACAAAAATTGAAAAAAAATAAAAATAAATAAAAAAATAAATAAAAAATAATCATATAACGGTCTTAACTGACACCAAAAACCTATAAAACGATACAAAAATTCCAAACCGTACATCCAGAAACCCCCATCATGACAGCCACTCACGCTTTCGACCACCGACTTCATTTCCATCGACCATCCTCATCGACCGACCATGTCGACCATTCTCACCACCGACACCGACAGCCGACCTGGAGCGTCCCATCCCGCATTAATGGCCTCGAGCCCCGCCCCAGATTCATGAAATCGCACTTGAGTGTTGCAGTTGGCTTGTCAAGTCCACCATTACTTCACCCAGTTCGACACTCCACTCCACCCGCGCCTATAAATAATGGACCTCCCACAGTTCATTCACCACACCACGCACCTACTGAGCATTCGAACTCCCCGTCGACTGACAATTGTGAAACCTGCAAGAATTCCGACCAGTCTGACCAGTCAGAAACCATGGCCCCAAAACGCACCAGAGCTTCGGCTAAGGCTCAAGAACTTCAGGCAGCAGACTCACCACTACTCCAGCGACTAGAGCGAATCCAAAACGCCAAAGTCCAGGAGGCTCCGTTTCCAAAGCTATGGACAGAGATTCAAGAATGGGCATTCGAAGGCCGACGGATGACCCCGCAGGATGAGAAAGTTAGGCATAGCACCATCTATTCCTATGCAAACGCACCTATCATGGCCAGCTTCACTGGTACAAAGGAAGCCGCGGTCAAATTTATCATCAGTCGTTACCACAACGGCAGATTTTACTTTGACCGACCAGTCGACATTAATGGAGATGTTATCTCCCGACTGACTGGTCTTTCAAATCAGGGTGACCCGGTCCCCATTGGGATCAAGGAAGGACTCGTTGAACACTTTACAGGTTCGACGTCGGGCAAGAACTCCAAGGGTCTGATGATCAGTCAGATCGAGGAACGAACACCACAGATTGTGGCGAAAATCATCGCCATTACTCTCACTTTGGCTGGTCGCAGCAGTGACCTCAAACTGGAAATGCTGGACGCCCTCGACAAAATTACAACCGACGGCTGAATCTTCAGGTGGGCAGACTACCTCGCAGACTTGGTTAAAACCATATGCGAGCGCTGTCAGGAGACAGGAGGTATTATCAAATTCCCCTCCTTAATTATTTGGATTGCAATGTATTATATCTGTCCGGAAGGCAGTCCTGTCTTCCGAGAGCCGACTCGGTTTGAGATGCACAGGTTCAAACCCTTTTCCCAAAAAGGAACTGTGCATGAACTCAACCAAGGAAAGGTTTTTATGCAAAACTGGTTCCAGCAGCTTAAGCTGCGCACGACAAGGTGGAGGGTGCCCCAGAACATCCGACGACACCTCCCAGCGAACTCACACATCCAACTGGAGCTCGACCATACATCCGTATGGTCGTCAAACACTCAGGATTCTAATGCCAGGGACCTCGACTACTACCCCACAGTCGAGCAGATCTTTCGGGAGTTGTCTCGGCAGACAAGAACCAAAATTCAAATCCCGGAGGCTGCAACATAGGTCGACTTCTCTAGAGTCGAACCTCTGACCGACCAGGAGAAGGAAGAAGATTACGAGCTACACTTGTACATTAGCACCTTTGTGACAGAAGATACTCCAATTGGCACTCCTGGTCGGGTGCACTTAATAGTGAAGCATCCGACTGCACCAGTCGTGGATCCTCCGACCGAGCAACAACAGACACCACCACCAGCACAACAACCAGCCCAACAAACAGCTCCCCCGGCTACTCAGACGGTCGACCCGGCTCAGACCCCGACAGGAGAAGTCGAGGAAGACAACCCTGAGTATGCTGTGTCTAAGAGCATTCTCAAGAAATTAGCAAAGGAGATCGCTATTTCCAGAAGAAACATCAAATTGCAAAAACGTCAGCAAGGCAAAGGTAAGCGCAAGCTTGTCCTTGCTGACTCTACAGACGACGACGACGAACTGGCAGCCTCAGCACTCGATATAGTCGAGGATGCCAGAGCAAATAAAGTAACTGTTAAAACCCAGTTTCAACGGTTTGTCGAAGCAGGAGCACCGGAAGGTCGGCCAAAGAAGGCCAAAACCACACCCCTGACCGAAGATGTGGTCGACCTGGTGACGACTCCTCCCCCTCCATCTCCGACTAAAATAGTCGAAGAACAAGCACCAGTGCAGTAGGTCGACATATCCCCTGAAGCCTTTGCACAAGTTATCCCTGAAGCACTCAGAGCCAGGGCAAGCTCGGACCAGGAGCTTAGAGCTTTCTTTGCAACACTGCCTGCACTGTTCAAAACAGCGCAGACAATCAAGACAACAACTCCCCTTAAAGCTAGCGACAAAACATACGCCCACCAAACAACTGTCTTTACAAGGGTGCATGACGGTGGTGACATTGCGGGACACGAACAGACTTTCACCGATTACCAAGTCCCACCGGAAGAAGACGTTCTATCTTCCGGCCAAAGTCCCCAACACCGTTCTCCATCACTCCCAGGATCAGGATACCTTTCCTCCGCACCATCACCACCCCCACCACCATCATCTCCACCACCTCCACCCCCTCCTGATTCACAGCCGAGACCACCATCATCACCACAGCCGTAGGTGGACATACCACATCCCCAAACCGAAAAACCCCCGACCATTGAACCAACTCTTCCAACCCACACCCCTTCGACCTCTGACCCACCTTCCACTTCTGCAGGTCCTCCCGACAAACCAACAGAGCCAGCAAAGGAGCCAACAGAGCCTCTTCCTCGACCAGATCAGCTAAGGATCAGCTTACGGGATGTAAGCTCGTTGACCGACTCAGAGGTTGGCCAGCTACTTAACACCCTAGCAAAAGATTCGAAGAGGAGGACGACCCGACTAAGGAAACAACTAGCGGATAAGGAGACTCAAGAAGTTGAGTTTCTCGACAAATGCAGGTCTCTTGTACAGACTGTTGCTCCAGGACCGATCGACACCGCTACCGACCGACCGCTGGACAGAGCATATCAGCTGTTTGAAGGCTTGGTGTCGACCATACAGAACCACCTCCGCGAGACTAAGGCCGGGCGAAAAGAAGAAACTGTCCGACTGCTCCTGACTCAACACACAACATTCTCGGAGGCTCACAAACTCCTACAAGACCACATGGAGGAATCCATTGTCACCGAGGAAGTACTCCGAGATTGGCCTACTCATTATGGGCAGCTCTACAGTCAGACGAGGCAGACTAGACAAGGCATCCAGGCCTTGGAAAGAAGGAAGTCGACTGAGACAGAACTGAGGCAGGCAGTCGAGGAACAAATAGTGATGGAAAATACTAAGCTGCAGTAGTTGGAACGTGAGGCACACCAGTGGGTTCAGCACGCCCTTCCCAACCTGGAGAAAGTTGACAACATCTGTCCGCAGATGAAGAGACTCCTTGAGACTGTGGAAGAACACAATCAGCTGCTGGGCCCCAATATGGAAAATATTGCAGAGATGGCCATGGCAGAGAAAATGTCGGTACTATCAAATCTTACTACTCTTACTATCGACATTCAGAAAGCCTTGCAGACCTAGACAGACTTTCAACATCAGATTGCCATCACAGCACCAGCAATCATCGAAGTCTGTGTACTGAAGAGACCAACTATTCGCTTGCACAGCCCACCTCAGTAGCAGTCTCCTGTTACAGACTATTTTTTTCTACTTCTAATCTCATATTTTTTTACCTCCCCTTTTCTTCGGGATGAAGAAATGTTTTGTTTGTGGGGGAGATGTAGAAGGAGCAAGTCGACATAAGTCGACTTGAACAAATACCGACTTAGTCGATCAGCCGACTAAGTCGAGAGACCGACTACGTCGGTCGGCTGAGTAAACGCAGTAGTTAGTCTGTTAACTAATAGTCATGTCGGTTCGGTGAACCGACAGGTAGTTATGATTGTAACTGTTTTGTAACCTGTATATTAGGCTGTTGAGCCACTCAAGAACGTAGTTCAGTTCTTGGCTTTGTATGATCTATTGAGAATAATATAATCTGTTCATCTTATCAGTTCTTGTCTCTTGTATCTGTGAATAATCTGTGTATTTTGGTATGTATTATTGGTAACCTTATGTGATCTGCGAGATTACAACAAGTTTCCTTGCAACTAGCTATGTCTCTGCAATGTTCCACCCAACCATAGGCAAGTTGTGTTCATCAATATCTAAACACAAATTCCACCCCTGAGCTGGGCATGATTTCCATAAGGAACTAGGGAACAGAAGGCTCACACATAGTGAGCACACATCAAACACATCCAAGCCAACCTACAATTGGGTTTATCAGGTTGTCCAACCAAGACAATACACAATTGGGTTTATCAGGCCGCAGGTAGTGACTCACACATAGACAATATTCACATTAAGGTCCAACCAATCCAACTACTAGTTGGGTTTATTAGGATGTTCAATCAAGCCAAAACACTGTTGGGTTTATCAGGCTTCTCATCTAAGCCAATATATGATTAGGTTTATTAGGATGCCCGGTAAAGCCAATATAAAATTGGGTTTTTCAGGCTGTCATCCAAGCCAATCTAATTTTGGGTTTATCAAGCTGCTAAGGCAGTGGAAAGGAACAATGGCTAAGCTAGTGATCTCATTTATAGAGCTAGGGACACCTCCATGAGATATATCTGGCCAAGAATCCACAATACCTACACACCCAACTTAAGGAAGTATCCCCTTCTCTGCTACATAGTCTCTTAGGCCAACCTTCCCTTCCAATGCTCTTCAAGGTGTGCATAGAATATTTGCCATCCACTTTTATATTTTTTGAGGTTCCTCTCTTCACTATTTTTATCAAGACAATTTGGCGTATTTTCCACTCCCAAGTCTTGAATATAGTTAGATCCAAACCAAGGTACACATAACAGCAAACCACAAGGTAACACAACAAAATATGGTTCCACTTTGTAACACAGAAAAATACTATAACACAACAACTAGAATTCCCAACTAAGTATAGGGATCAAATGAATCGATGATGGAGTGAGTTCTTCTCTGCATGAATGACGAAGAATGAATAGTCAAGAATGATTACTGAATAACGACAATGAATAATTGCACCACCCAGAATGAACAACGCGTCCATGAATCCTTTTGGTGACTGAGGGATAAGGAAATAATGAACCTAGGAACACATTTCCTAGGCATTTACATTCCCCATAATCAAGAATACAGGTTTCCCCAAGCTGCAGGTTTTCTCTGGAATGACACGACTGACATGCCTCTCCCTGCATAGGCATTAATTTCCTCAACCAACCTCTGGAAGAATTGAATGATTGAGTGTAGAGGAAAAAAATGGTAGCTGAGAGCTTGATTGTTCTGCCATCAACATCTATCCTCACCTATTGGCTTAGGGGTTTCAACAAATCCCCTCCCTATTCCTTGTAAAACCATTCCCCCATCTCTCTCGTTGGAGTGCATAGCTAGTTATGGGTATTTTATAAAATTGCATATTTACATGATATCTCAAATATATAATGTGTCTGACTAGACCTATAACCATTGGCATCAATCTTCATCCTCGATACACAAATCACCAAATCGATGGTTTTCAGGTCCCAAATTTTTCATTGGGTCACAATGGCCTAATCACATTTTCCATATTCATGAGAGTTTGTCAAATTGATGCTAAGGGTCAAATAATTGCCCATGAGGAAAATTACTAGTTTCCCAGGTTGGGGGTGGAAAATTTGGGATTTGGAATAAGGGGGATAATGAATGATGTTTGAACATTAGAATGGAATACATATTTAATAATTGATCTAAATAAATAAATACAAGAGAAAATTGAAGTGGCAATGGAGCATGGAGACACATGTAGACTATGGGGCCCACACAAGCTAGAAATTTGGTGCCACATGGCATCCTCCTCTTGCAATTTAGAATCCATGGGAAGGATAAATGTCATTGGATTAGTTAGAATGATAATAACCTTGTCCATGTGCATCATAGGCCAAATTTTGTAGGAAGTGTAACTTACATGGGAGAGGAAGAGTTACTTTGGAGTTAGTGAGATACTTGGACTAGATTCCCTAGCTCTATGACAACAATGATGAAGATGCTATGATACCTATGAAAAAAATCAGATATAACGGCTGAAATATGACATATCTAACATGTCAGGTTGAAATATACCATCCAATTGTGCTCTCATGTGATTTGGCAAAGATCAGTGGGTTCCAAGTCAAATTTGGGAAAGGTGGAAGGCTAGAAAAGGGAGGACACATGGAAACTCATGAGCACACACCTTAATTAGAATTGTATTGAATTTTTGGATGGATTGTAAACCTTATAATGATAAGTAATTTTATAAAATATAGGAAGAAACCAAGAGAATTTCTTTTGTTCATTTGAGAAATTGTCCTTTGTGAGTTGAGAGCTAGTGGATGACTAGTTTTCTTGCCTTGGCCAATTTCGAGGGTGAAACATTCCCATCCAAGTTGGTGTTTGGAGATGAAAATAAGTTACTTCATGTATATTTAATGGTGTTTCATTTTTAGGTGTAAGTACATGGAATCTCATGGTTCCTTCTATTGCAGCACTTTATCTCAATCATTTTCAGTTTTTACTACACATTCTTGCTCATGGATGGATTGCGCTTTGGGTGAGCTATTGATATCTTTGGGGAAGATTATAATTCCCATTATATTATTTTATGATTTATATTCTCTTTATTTCATGTTGAGAACACTCTCATGTCGAAATAACCAAAATAATTCATGTAAAAATGTTGAACAATGAAGAAATAGTGCCATTTCCCCACTATCTTGTTGTGAAGAATTGTAATGCTGATGATTTCAAATTGGGAGAGAATTTCATTTTACATTTATGATTTTAATCAGTTCAATATTCTATTTTCTTCATTCTCATAAATTTTTAAGACTAAATACCCAATAGTTGTATGTCAAATTGATTTTTAATGAGCAAACAATGATCATTTCCACTCTATTTTGATATATGCCATGGTAATGTTTATTATTTTGAATGGAGGAATGTATATATGATAAATGTATGATTTATGGACTTTAATTAATGTGTATTACAATTTTAATTTTCAGTACTTAAGAATTTGAATCCATTTTACTCATTTTTATTGCATTGGGAGAAGATTTGGTGCATTTTCCCCAAGGGTCGAAATCGTGATTTGGGAGATGTTTTGGAAAGAGTCGTAACATCATTTATAAACTGAAACATGATGCATATGATAATTTAAAAATTTACCTTACATATCCCCTTCCTATTTCCATAAATTCGAGTGACTTTGGCATCATTTGAGAAGCCATTTTCGACAATTACCCAGGGGGAATTGGAGAATTTTCTACTAAAGACTCCTACTTTGAATAGAAAATTAAACACATTTGAAGAAGTAATTTTGGTGTCATAAAACATCCCTAAAAATAATATTTAATTTATAATATTATTCATATAACTTCTTATAAAATTTGGGATCGATTGGGTCAATTTGGAGGTCTAGACATCAAAACTAATTACGGTTGAAATTGGGGAAAAAGTGGAAAATTTGTTCATTTAATAAAATTTTAAAAAGGGGACATTAAAATGGTATAATAGAATGATCTTGTCACCTGATTTGGTCTGATATTTATGATTACAATAATTCAGGGACCACCATATATTGAAACCCAAAAGTTCTTTTGTTTAAGAGGAAACTATGACTAGGGATGAAAAGGGAACCTCATATGATGATGAAGAGCATATAAAATTCATGGAACCTATATTTGAAGAAATTACCAAGAATATTATGAAAGGATTTAAAGTTTTTGCTATCTGTTATCAACCCAAATGGAACTTCTCCATCCCAGTGTCGACATTCCTTATGTTGGTACACAAAAGGACATCTTAGGATTGAAGTTTGCCAAAACACTATAGATAGGCATGACATGAGATGCATTTACCCTTGAAACAGATTACCATATTATTTTTCTAAGTGTTGAATGGCGTACATGACTATCTTCATTGCAGCTTGCGTACGTACGCGACTATTCCCATTGACAACTCACATACTGTATGCGACTATCTCCATTGCAACCCGTGTACATCAGAATACGCAGGTTTTCTTTAAGCAACTCGTGTGTCATACATGGGTTGCATATATTAAAAGTCGCATACATCTTGATTCAACATTAAAAAATATAAATCATTATTAATGGATATTATTTGGTTCCTAATCATTAACTATCCTAACTGTTTCAACCTCCTCAACCTTCGAAACCACTCTCTTTCCAAAGTATAAATAGAGACCTTGGGGAGGGCATTAATCAATCAAGTTATGACAGTAGAGATATGTTGGTGGTATATCTTCAGAAGTCTTGGAGCATCAAAACTCAGAGTCCTTTGGTTGCAGAGGAGTCCTTGTCTCAGAAGCTGGGTTGTACTCTTATCTCATTCACTGATTGTTAATAAAGAGAATTATTCTTCCAACATTGTGTTGAGTCTCTTTCATGTATTATGGTTGATGAATATATTTGATTATGCACAAGATATATTGTTTATCTAACCTCTCATATATACATGTATAATATTTTACTTGGAGAATTTTCTCTTTGCAGGTGAAGGAGGTGCATCCCTGGAAGCTTTGGAGAGAAGCAGAGTGGAAGAAGATCAAGCTTGGATCAATCGTCAGTAATTGGGTGAGTCAAGTATTTCTTCCTATTTCATTTCTATACTCTATTAAAGCTGATTGTCTGTAAGATTAGTAGTAAGTTGGTAACCCCAGACCCCAGGTTACAAGGGTGTTTAATCCTGAACAATAGAATTGGCGACTCCGCTAGGGAGCCCAGCATGCTGTGGGTTAGTCATGTAGATCCTTGCCTAGTCTTTTCTTTGATTCAGTGTGCGATGTTTTGTCTTGGTTTGGACTTATAGTGGTGTTTGAATACCTTCATAATTTTTCTTTTTGTTGAAAAATTTTACTCCTATACATGGGTTGTTGTGCTACACAGTTGCGTATAGAGGTCTGTGTATGCAAGTTGTTGTATTGGACAATCACGCACAGTATGCAAGTTCCTCTTCTAGACATTCATGTACAAGCATGAGCAACAAAATTTTTGGGTAGGTTTGCTTGTCCCTGTCCTTCTGTGGATTTTGTATTGCTTTGTGGTATTTAGTACTGGCATTTCACTAGGGTTTGATATTCCTATTAACCATACTTCATGCTTTTTGGTAAGCCCTCGAGTTTTTATTGGTTGGATTGTCTTTCTTTTAGTAATTTGAAGTGGCTTTGCCTATTGGGTATAGGTCCAAGTGTCATGTGTCTGAATCAGTGATCAGGGTTATATATACTATATATCACTTGCTATTTTCAAGTAGTGTTGGTTTGTCACTTGCCTTTGATTGATTTCAGTGATTTTCATTCATTGTGTCTTCCCAAGCTAGGTGTTTTGCAAGTCTTCCTTAGGTGGTTGATATTTGGTTCTTATAAGTCTGCTATACTTCATTTTGATTGCTTTATATAGTTAGATTATTCAAGCATACTCAAGAATTGTTGCATTAAGGTGCATAGTAATCTTTGAGGAATTTGAAAAGTGAAAAGAAAAGCATTGGAAACATTTTCATTTGAATTGCATATGGTAGTTTTACTTTTAGTTTTTAAATAAAATCTCAAAAATTACAAAAATAAGTCTTGGTTTTCTCTTTCCTAGTTGCATTTTTATTAGTTCATATTGACAAAAAAAAAAAAAACTTGTTTTAAGTAGTGATAATTTGCTTTGGAATTGATTTATAAACCTGTTTTTTACTTTTCTTATCAAGTCAATAATATCATAGTCTTTCACTCCACTTGCCTTATGAGTAAGAATAACCCTTAAAATGAAAGATATAATTTAAAATTTATTAGTAATTTTTTTTTATAGTGTCATACATCTACTAGTTTAGGATAGACTTGTGGGATTGGAAGTGTAAACTCCCCATAAGTACTTAGATTCAGATGTAGTGGTCCAATTGATAGGTAAATCCTTCTCTTTATTGATAGTATCTGGGAAGCTCCTCTCAAACATGAGTTAAGTATGAGGCCACGTGGAGGCATTAGATTGAAGAGATATCCCTCTAATTCCTTGTCAAAACGTAGACCAAGGTTTTTACGCATTTGGGGATTCTTTCCTAGACATAGTTTCGATCTTTTCTACCCTTCCCATGCATATGAATCAGGCTTGCGATTGTTCCCGCAGAGTGTTGATATAGTTAAGGTAGCCTCTAGTATCATGGACATCTAGGGTTTATACATAGGTAAACCGAAAGGATATTTCTAGTTCACCTTAGACAGGCTTGGAAGGTAACCCTTGTTGAATGTGTAGGAGGGCGGTGGATAATTCCTCCACTTGTTCCTAAGAACCTCTTCAAGGACGCCAAGAAATTGTCTCTCAGCTTTCTTCGAGAAAGCATATCTTACACCTGTTATTTTTTCAACATTAAGCTAGCATTATGTTAGGATATTTACTGAGAGAATAACAAGTACATCAATATAACATAAGCACATCACAAGAGGCAAGAGACACAAATATTTTTTCTTGGGGAAACCATAAAGGAGAAAAACCCGCAACTTCCTCAGAGATAGAATCAACACCAAAATAGTAAAATCCCCAAAGCAGTAGTCTTCTTCTTCTGTCTAGTCCCAGTATTTCCTTCCTCACTAATGTGCCACACTTGAGTGAGTGAATGATGTGTGTTACAAGTGATAAATAGAGAGGCTCTCACTCTCTATTTATATTTTTCCGTTCACTTGAAGTGCACTCAATCATGTCGGCCTAACTTAACAATTAATTACTAGAGCCTACATCTATATGAGTGTATAATAACCCTAGTGCCCTGAAACTGTGGGGACTTTAACAATGACTTGACATGACTTGTTTACATTATTAATCCTCCCGATCGAAACATCAGGGCATGACAACATGACTCAAATACATAATAGAAAAATCCCAGAATAAACATCGGGTTACAATACATAAGATACATAGATGAATACATTCTGAAGTTACATATACATCAACACTCCTTCTTAACTAGGAAGATATTATTTCAACACAATTTTCCGCACTGGTCTTATTCTCTGTATCAACTGGATCATCTCATCATCAGGATCTTGAGTCTTTGGAGTCTTCAATTCATATTCATCTTCAAGTCATCTTCATCTTCAAGTCAAGTTCACTGGATCTGGATCATCTCTCGATCTGGATCATCATGGAACATCATCACTAGATCTGGATCATCTCTCGATCTGGATCATCATGGAACATCATCACTGGATCTGGATCATTTCTCGATCTGGATCAACATCACTAGACTGGATCTAGATCATGACTCGATCTATATCATCACTACTGGATCTGGATCATCACTCGATCTGGATCATCACTGGCTGTCATCACTGGATCTGGATCATCACTCGATCTGGATCATCAGTGGTGCTATCTCATGATTCTTCTCACCACAGGAATTTCTACAGATCCAACCCATTTTCATGCTGGTTGTAGGCCTACCCATCATGTAGGTCTTCGCCCAACACTTACATCTGACCTACTCGTCAGAAAGGCACATCCATCCAGACAGGAACACATCCTATCACAGTGATGGAAGACTCCCATCCAAACAGGAACAAATCCTATCATAGTGATGGAAGATTTCAGCACTTACATCTAACCTACTTGTCAGAAGGGCACATCCATCCAGACAGGAACACATCCTATCACAGCGATGGAATATTTCAGCACTTACATCTGATCAAGTGGGAACACATCCCTCTATCACATCAGAATGGCTACTCAGTCCTACACTGAGTGATCCTAGTAACTGAACAGGTGCCTCCATTCCTAGAATGGTAATTTCCCTTACATCTGTCCTGCTCGACAGAATGGCCAGCACTCATATCTGACATGGAAGGAACCAATCCTCTCACCATGACAGAATGGCTCAGCCCTTATATCTGACCATGGAAGGAACCAATCCTTTCACCATGTCAGAATGGCTATGGGTCTCATCACTTTCTCTTGGAGGGAATATTGATCTAGAGAACACCAAGCTTCTCACTGAAGTACTTGAACTTCATCCTAGCCAATGGCTTCGTCAATACATCAGCTATCTATTCCTTTGTCGCAATATACTGGAGCTTCACTGCTCCTCTCTGCACCATATCCCTGGTATAGTGGTACTTGATCTCGATATGCTTCGACTTGTCATGGAACACTGGATTCTCTGACAACTTCATGCAACTCTGGTTGTCACAATATATACAAATAGCATCCAACTGGAGATCAAATATATCAGACGGTAGCTTCCACAGCCATACTGCCTCATAACTAGCTGAACAAGATACGGCATACTCTGCTTCAGCTATACTCAGTGCCACATAGGATTGCTGCCTGCTAAACCAAGAGATCACACCCAATCCCATACTGAAGCAACATCCTGAAGTACTCTTCCTATCGATGGCACTGCCTGCCCAATATGAATCAACATAGCCCTCTAGGTTAATCTTTTGATTCGCATCGTACTTGAGGCCATAATCAACTGTACCCTTTAGGTACCTCAGAATATGCTTTGTAGCAGTCAAGTGAACACTTCTCAGATCTTTCAAGTGTTGGCTCAAGGTGTTCACAACAAAGCAAATGTCTGGTCTCGTGTTTGTCAGGTACATCAATGACCCAATCATCTAACGATACATCATAGCATCAATTGAATCTGATGAAGCATCACTCAATAGCTTCAGGTTCGATGCCATGGGTGTGGCCATAGCTTTGCAGTCCATCATCCCAAACCTCTTCAGGATCTCTACTGCATACTTCTTTTGTCCAAGGAAGATTCCATCTGTACTCTGCCACACCTTCATACCTAGAAAGTAATGCATCATCCCCAAGTCCTTCATTTCTAACTCAGCAGCAAGCTTTCTCTTCGAATCAACAATCAACCCAATCGTACCTGTCACAAATAGATCATCTACATACAGTAGGAGTATCATTGGGTTGCCATCTTCAACCTTGTAGTAAAGGTTGGAATCTACTTTACTCTTGGTAAAGCCCAAACTGGATAGAAAGCTGTCAATTCTGCCGTACCAGGTCTTGGGTGCCTATTTCAAACCATACAGGGCTTTCTTTAATATGCATACATGAGACTCTCTGTCATGTGTCTCAGAACTGAGTGGATGTTCTACATACACTTCCTCTTCTACTACACCATTCAAGAAGGCACTCTTGACATCCATCTGGTGTATCTTCCATTTCATCATTGCAGCTAGAGCGAGTATTGATCTGATGGAAGTGTATCTAGCTACATGTGCGAAGGTGTCTTCATAGTCTACTCCCTCTTTCTAAGAGAATCCTCGAGCTACAAATCTTGCCTTATAATTTTCAATGCTACCGTTTCCAGCATGCTTAATCTTGTAGATCCATTTGGAAGTTACAACTGACTTCCCTTCTGGTCTTGGGAAAAAATCCCAAACATCATTCTTCATGATCGATTGATATTCTTTGATCATAGCATCCTTCCATTCTTTCTGTTCTACCACTTCTACATAATTGGAAGGTTCTTTATCAATAAAATCACATAGTAAAGCTACATACCCGGAATTAGATCTGGTCCTCTTTCTTTTTCTGTGATTCTCTTTTGGAGCCCCATATCTTTCCGCACCTTGGATAAGTTCACGTACCCATGCAGGTTTCCTCTTATGAGGATTCTTCTCCAGAGGTGCATCTACAGGTATTTGTGGTTCCTCGAACTCTCGATCTTCTTCTTGAGCTTCTTTGTCCGTGATTGTATCATGGATCCTAGGTACTTCTGTTTCTGCTTCTTCAGGTTCTTTAGCAGGTTTCTTTTTTGGATTTGTTGTAGGCTGTACCTTCATCAAATGTCACATCCCTGCTGATGTCAATCTTCTTGTATCCTGGAAAATAGATTCTGTAAGCCTTCGAGCTTTCGGAGTATCCCACAAATATGCCCTTCTTTCCTGAAGGATCTAATTTTGTTCTCTTCTCTTTTGGAATGTGTATGTACATGGGACAACCGAATATTCTGAGATGGCTGACTTCTGGTTTCTTGCCGGAGAAGACTTCTTTAGGAGTCTTGTTCTCGAGTGCTCTATGTGGAGTATGGTTTTGTACATACACCACTGTTCTGGCAGCTTCCGCCCAAATATGCATAGGAAGGTCTTGATCATGAAGCATTGCTCTTGCAGCTTCCATGATAGTTCTATTCTTTCGTTCTGCAATCCCATTCTATTGTGGATTATAAGGAGTGGAAAACTCCCTCTTAATCCCTAATTCTTTACATAGCTCTTTGAATTCATTCGAAGTGAATTCTCCCCCATTATCTAATCGAATGGTCTTGATCTTCTTTTTAGTATGGTTTTCAATCAAGGATTTGAATTCCTTGAATTTGCTGAATACTTCATCTTTGTTCTTCATAAAGTAAATCCATGTCTTTCTAGAAAAATCATCAATAAAAGAAACATAGTATGCATACCTTCTTAGTGAGTTTGATGACATAGGTCTGCATACATCGGAGTGGATGATTTATAGAATGCTTTTGGCTTTGCTTTCACTACTGGGAAATGTCTTCTTTGTATTCTTTCCTTTCGCACAACCTTTGTAGACACCATCATGTTTGGCTTGAAATTCTGGAAGACCTTCAATAGCTTTGCTTGCAATAGGTAGTGCTCTGTAATGCACATGTGCAATCCTTCTATGCCAAAGCTCATTTGGTTCTACTATATCATGGATTAAGGCTTGTTCTGGATGACCCTTCAATTTGTACAAGCCTCCTTCTTGTTCTCCAATTACTACCGCATCATCGATGGTCTTTACTTTTGGCCACATGATGACTTGACCATCTATGAATGCAACCCACATTCCTTTTGCATCCAATGCTGAAATGGATAGAAGGTTCATCTTGAGTCCTGGAACAAACAATACTTATTTCATTGTTAGAGACTTACCAGAGTCTAGCTTGTATGAAGATTCCCCACTACCTTTTATTGGATATTGGTAGTCATCTCCTAGTTTCACCTTGTGAGGTGATTCATGTTCTGACAGTTTTACAAAAGATTCCTTGAATCCTGTCATATGTTTGGAAGCCCCACTGTCTATAAGCCAATCATCACTACCATGAGTAATGTTACCTGTGAGAGCGGAGATTAGAAAATATTCATCCTCACTTGAAGAATCTTCACTTTCATATCTGGATCTCTTCTTGGATGGTTCATCATCCTCTGCAGGATGAGCATGGTGTCTTCTTTTGTTGCTCTTCTTCTTATGAGATTGGTTCTTGCTCTTAGGACAATATTTTGCAAAGTGTCCTATCTCATCACATGTATAACATCTTAATCTAGATAGATCCCTTTTAGGATGAAAGTTCTTACCTTTGGAGTAATGATGTTTTCTTCTTTCCTCCTTGGAGTGAACTGTGAGGGCTTGATCTTCAATAGCCATCTTTTCTTCTCGAGCTGCTATCTGAGCTTCTTCTTGAGAGAATTCTTCCCATAGTCTGCTGAATTTGACTAACTTCTTCCTAGCACAGATTCCTTGGATGAAAGCATCCCATGACCTAGGAAGGCCATTCAAAGTAGTCATCACAATCTCTGCATTTTCCACTTCTTCATCAATAGCTTCTAGTTGTTCCTTGATTTGAGAAACCCTTGTGAAGTATGACTGGATAGTTTTTGCATTCTGAATCTTCACATTCTTCAGTTGGTTCCTCAGGGTCATCTTCTGATTGATGTTCTTTCCTTCAAACAATTTGGTTAGTGCATCAAACATAGCTTTAGGTGTCTTGACAGAGGACACCTGTGGAATAAGGTGATCCTTGATAGAATCAGCAATGATCCTCTTTTCCATAACCATATTCTTCTTATGTAAGGCCTTTTCCTCATCTCCCTCTGGAACTGGAACCTCCTCATGAATGTAGGAGTCTAATTCATTTTCTTCCAGGACCAGGGAGATTCTATACTTCCAAGCTCATAAGTTATCAGCTCCCTCAAGTTTTTCATCAAGATTGGTATGATGAGACATATTTAAATGAGAACCTTAAATAGAAATACAAATATTTTAGATCTTACCAGGTTCAAGATGTCGGATCTGAAACTTGAGCGGAAATCCTGCAGAGCTGGTTCAGGAGAAAATTAAGGTTTTGCTTTTCTGGAGTTCTGTCCACCCAAATTCCTTGAAATTTGTCCCTAAATTTGATTTTTGGGAGGAGATCAATCCAGGCCTGGTCTCACGGAAAAATTCCTCTTCTGTAAAAATCCCTAATTTCCAACCCCAGTGACAGGTCCAAAACTGAAAATCCTCAGGATTGGTTTCTGTTTTGACAGAAAGATGCGCCCTAAGGAGGGGAGTTGTTCCACCTTAATTTTGCTGAAAATATGTGGAGGAAGGTCCACAAACTAGGAATCCCTAGTTCCCACAGCTGCACAGTGTCTTTTTCTTAGGTTAGCTCTGATACCATGTTAGTTTTTCAACATTAAGCTAGCATTATGTTAGGATCTTTACTGAGAGACTAAAAGTAAAACAATATAACATAAGCACATCACAAGAGACAAGAGACACAAAGATTTTTTCTTGGGGAAACCATAAAGGAGAAAACCCCACAACTTCCTCAGAGATAGAATTAGCAACAAAACAGTAAAAGCCCCAAAGCAGTAGTCTTCTTCTTTTGTCTAGTCCCAGTATTTCCTTCCTCACTAATGTGCCACACTTGAGTGAGTGAATGATGTGTGTTACAAGTGATAAATAGAGAGGCTCTCACTCTCTATTTATATTCTTCCATTCACTTGAAGTGCACTCAATCATGTCGGCCTAACTTAACAATTACTTACTAGAGCCTACATCTCTATGAGTGTATAATAACCCTAGTGCCCCGAAACTATGGGGACTTTAACAATGACTTGACATGACTTGTTTACATTATTGATCCTCTCGATCGGAACATCGAGGCATGACAACATGACTCAAATACATAATAGAAACATCCTGAAATAAACATCGGGTTACAATACATAAGATACATAGATGAATACATTTCGAAGTTACATATACATCAACAACACCCTTGTGATTGTTGAGACTTTAGGAAATTTTTTGTAGTGATTGCTCTGTGGTTTTTTTGTGTTTTAGCTGAAATTCGGGTGTGAAGAGTCAAATTTACAATCGTGGAGGACCAATCTATCAGAAGATCATGAAGGTTGCAAAACCTTCCTCTGCTTATCACATTGGAACCTCCACCTCCCCCTCAAAGGAGGAGATTGGACACGGACGGTTCTTTTGAACCGATAGGAGTTAGTGAAGTTCTGGGTGAACCAAAACTTAGGGAAAACCGTTTTAATTTAAACAGATTTGAGATAGAATACTTGCAAGCTGACGAGTTTGCAAGGAATTTTAATTCACCTCTAACTAACTTAAACGATCTTGTGATCATTTAGGTTTGTCCTTTCAATCCACCCGTGATTGGTGTCCCTGTGGGCAGAATAATGTCTATTGCAAAAGAAAGTTATTTTAATTCCACCTCAGCTACTTCGGCTAAAGGGGTACTACCTACAGTGTACCTACAGTTCCTACTTCCTTCGCACACACTGCCCATAATGGTCCTATAGGATCCTCAGCTTTTGTCCAAGGATTTCCTTGGAATGGGGGGCACATTCCCTCATCCAATCCATACGTAGGCCCAACACCCTCATATGTAGGGGTGCAGTTTGGAAACACTAATCCTTATGGTCAAGTTTTTCAAACTTCGGTTTCAGCTCCGTTCACGAGCTCTCCCTTTTTTCTTTTTAGCAGAGGGATACCTGCTCCTGTATTTGAAACCCCAGCTTCGAATGGGGCAGCCATAACCTCTTATACTATACCTCACATCAACAATTTGTTGGCTTATGAATGGAATCCTCTCCAAAGAAACCCATTCACTTCACAACTGGCAGTGGGGGGAAACCCCACCTTCACATATGGGAATATGGGGGAAAGTCCCTCTAATCCCCAAACTGGTACTTTTAGTGCTCCGGTTAGACCCAATATTTCATTCCTCACAACATTAAACTTGCCATATTTGTTGAAACTGATGAATGACCCGGTGAGACATGATCCCTCCTGGCCACCTGTACCTACCAAGTTGCCCTCGAATATCCCAAATTCAAAGGAAAAGTTGGTGATGATCTGGAGCTCATGCCACCACTTTCCATTTATGGTGCTCTTCCAACTCACTGAATGAGGATTCAGTTCAGTTGAGGTTGTTCCAAATAAATTTGACAAGTACTACAGCAAAATGGTACATTGAATTGCCTTCTGCTGCGTTTAACAGTTTTTGGGACTTGGCTAATGCATTCCTTAGTCACTTCTAGCTTCCTGTCCATTATGATTTCAGGACAAACTTGTTGTCTACCTTCCGGCAGAACAAGGCCACTTATATTTTGGATCACATCTAAGAGTGTAGAAGATGGAAGAGCCTTATTAAAACCACTTTACCTCCTGAGTTCTTATTAGAATGGTTCCTTAAATCCCTATTGCCTTATATATCTAAGGATGTGTCTACTTCAGGAGTGACGAATGAGGAAGAAGCTATCCTCAGGGCCTAGTAACTAGATTTGATATATTCTCAGTCTGGGATCTTATATGAGATTATCCCTGAGGCACCGAGGCCAACGCACAATGCAGAGGAACCTAAGCATGGACCCCATGCCGATGGTGTGCTTGGTTCCGTGAATTCTCCCACTGTAGAATATTTGTCCAAACAAATCCATCAACTGTCTGTCGAAAATTCTATGGTGGATGTAGCAAAGGCTTCCCCCTCACCCCAAAATGAAAATGTTTTTGCACAAACCTCTCAGAAGGGAAATCAGTATCCTGGTGGGAAAAAGAAGAGAGGAAAAAAGGGTGAGAAAAACCAAAACAAGCAAAAACCCACAAACAATGTTGATGGGGGCAAGAAAGAAAAGAAGAAGGTGAAATTCCAATGTAATTTGTGCCATAAATATCACCTGAACCATCTATGTCCCCTTATGGAACAAGCTCAAAAGATGTTAAAATCCCAACAACTGGCTGTCCTGAAGGATCCTTTACCCCAAGGACAGAATTTTGCTTCAGCTTCAAATGCGGCAAGGGGCACCCCAAATGCTCCTGACCCCAATTATATCAACATGGCTCGATCCAAGACTTTACTACAAACTAGGAACAAGAACTATGAAAAAGATACCTCGAAGAAGGGTAAGTCGATAGGTGAAACTTCTAACCCTCTCATGATTGAGGAGCTTGCCGAAATTATGCCCAAGATACCGACAGTTGTCTTTAAGAATACCTTGCATAATCCTAATGCTAGGGATGTCATTGAGATTTTATGGGATTCTTTGTTATGTGGTATCACTCAGCTCGAAGTCTTACTAGACTCTCAGCTGGTGGTTTCCCATCTCAATCGAGCTTATCGGGTGCAGAACCCTATTATATTACGTCAGCTTATGCAAGTTAGGTTATTGGAAATAAATTTTGAGTTTATTATATTAAATCATATTCCAAGAAATCAAAATTCATTAACTGATGCATATGATAATTATATCTTGGATTGGCATTTAACACATTTTGCATAAAAAATATACATGAGACACATAAAAACATTTGTAAATAAACTGACAATATATATATATATGTGTGTGTGTGTGTGTGTGTGAATATCTGTCCATGTAGGTCAAGTTTCTGATCCTTAGATCCAATCATAACTGTATAATATACAAAAAATATACAAAACATGGATCAAAGTCCATAAAATGCTCCTATGTCTAAGATTGACCACCCTGGTCACTTGGACCACCCTGTTCTCCCCGATCACCTTCAGCTCAGGCTTCATCAGCCTCCTCAGCTTTAGCAGCCTCAACAACATATATATACACAATTACTGCTCTAGTTACCGGCCTCAGAAGACGTATCCCAATAGGTGGTACACCAACCACTAGCTCCTGCATGACGACAGGGATGTGATCAATGCATAAGGAAGGTACTTTCTGGGTAAGCCTGGCTAGCTTCCCCTCAAGAACCCTAATAAAACCCTAGTCCTCTCCCAAAACTGGATGCACATACATGTGTGGATGCCCAGTGGGGTGGACTAGTCCAATATCTACATTTTGACATTTTAAAAGGATTAGAACTCTTATACATCTATATATATCTTTATAAAATTCATAAAAAATTTAAAATTTTGAAAATAAAAAATACCTGACTCTCCTCATGCTCCTCCAGGAGGGAGGACAAGGTCAGTATCACTTCGGAAATATAACCCAGCATATGGAAACTGCTCCAAGGCTGCAAACTATTGCACCCACCAAAAGTATAATTTGTAATCATAAACACTCTATACTGATCCACCACCTCCTTGGAGGAGGAATATCTCTCCCCACCTACTCAACCTAGGCTGACGGGAAGAACAAACTGGAATGATACTGTAGGAGTCAAACTCGACACTCTCTCAAAGAAAAATGATACTAACATATTGGAATAACCAAAATTATTCCTCCTGCCTCTTTTGCAGTCAGAGAGTTGTTTCCTCATTATCGGGATCACTCTCAAACACCAATCATATAGGGCTCCCAGCATACAGTCCACTGCTAGTCTCATTTGGTTTTGAGTTGCAAGGTGAAGTGATGATGACCCTGCAACCCTCACTATAGTGCTCAGCAATACCTGTAAAGGAAAGTTTCGAATGTGAACAATAGGGATGCAGCTACCCGTCTTTTGAGTGCCTGGCTCGCAATATATGTCTATATAGTTCTGTACACTTAGAAGGTCATTGACTCTACTGGTACCTTCCAAGTTCACGGGAGCTCCCCATCATGATAAACTGGAAATGAAATAGACATCTTCTGATGTAACCTCTAGAAACTCACCTTTAAGGTCAAACACGTCTAGATCATGATCCCAATAGTTTATCAAAAACTCTAAGAGGTGGACATTTGACCGCATAGGTCAGGCATAGAAAAATTTCAATAACCCACTTTGATGTAAAACATTCACTGTGGGGGCATCTTGTAGAGCTTCTTGGTCCATGTATTCATGTTCCCTCTCCCTCCACTCAAGAACCATATTTCAATCTAATAACCAAGCGATTTCAAACCATTAGATTCATATAAAAAATTGAATTTTTGACCCTCTATATGATTTTTCTACCTCGTGCAGTGTACGCGACTATCCTTTGGGAAAGTCGCATACTGTACGAAACTTTCCTTCGGGAAACCTGTGTACATAACACATGTACGCAACTATTAGCATACCATACCCACGTACACATTGTTCATGCTTTGAGGGCACTTGAAAACATGAATTTGGACTCAAAATTGAAAATTGTTTGGATCAAATTAAAGAGCATGGAGTGTAGTTTTACTTGACACTTGTGGTTTTGAGAATGGTCCACCGAATCGTCCACACCGAGCAATGAAAGGTAGAGGTAGAACTTGTCTTTTTATGGTTAAAAATCAAATTCTGAATTTTTTATTCATATTTTGAACTATTTATATAAAAATTATTTTCAAAGTGGCCTTTTTCCCTATAGTTCATATTGTTTAAACTAATGCCATCTCTTTTCTTCCATGTGATAGGTTTGTGGTCATTTAAAGTTGTTTTTTCACTCATATAGGATGGTTTTTTGGTCATTTCACATGCATTTTGCATTCATACCTAATCCATCTAATTCTACCATTAACACTTCGAGCACGGAATATGGTATCTTTAACCATTAGTTCCTTATTTATACCATTTTTCTTCCGTGGATAGGAATTTCCTCCCATGAGTATCCTCATTTAGAACCTACTTATTATCTTTCGATACTCATGCTGCAACTGTCTTAGGTTCAAGGGAGCCTTCATAGCTATTTTTCATGCCAAATTGAGCCTCATTTTTGTCTCTTTTTACAAGCTATCTCTTTATAGGACTCCCTACTCTTATGGAGTTTCTTTAGGCCCAAGTTTAACTCCTCAAAACAGACTTGACTGTTGAGTAAACTTGTCCGTTAAAGTTCATTAAGAATATGTGAATGGGCATCCACATTGGTGGTAGGTTATCTCTTTCCCGGACCATGTGGAATAATATAAGAAATGATCACTCTCTTTTCTACATAATTGAGAAGAGTATTCTAAAATACAGGTTTATCACTTTTCCGAACCTGAGGGACTAAATTTACGGAAAAGAAACACCTGGTATGAGTTTAGTTTTCTCCTTTTTGTGCTCTGGACCTAAACATGAAAAATATTCTGAGTGTACTTTATGTCTTTGTCATGCTCGTTAAACACCAAGAACAAAACATCAAGTTTATTGTTGTAAGCCCCATTTCTCATACTGAAATGGATCTTTCTGAGTGATCTTGGTTTCCTTCACACTCATAAAACTCAAGCTATATGCTTCTCTTGAAGGAGCGTTGGGTAGGTGGTAATTTAACCTTTTTTGGACCTCCCTGACTAAGTACAAAAAAGGTTCACCTTTTCTTCTACGGAAGTTAAGAGAGTTCTTCTATGGTATGTTTTATACTTTTTCGGCCTCAGGAGACTAAATTGGATGAAAAAGAACCCCCTTGGAGTCTTCTTCAAGGTTTTCAGACTCTCTAAACATGAAAACACCAAGTAAGCATGTACTAGTTCGGGCTCATAAAATTCACGAATCAGTGACATTATCAAGCATTATTCCCTCTTCTCTTCAAGCTTGTCAAAAAATGAAGAGAGACTTGAGTTGACTTTCCTGGACTCGTAAAAATTTAATAGGGAAGATAAGGAAGAAGTTTTCTTTTGGTTCTTAGTCAGTGGCAACATGTATTTCTTGAACATAGCACTCTCTATCTTTTCCGATACTCATGTCTCAGTGTTCACTTTCAATTCAGCTATTACTTTGAGTTTCTTACTCCTCCTCTTGTTAGTTTCACCTGGGGAATATAATCATGTCTCCTACATGACAGATAAGTCTAGTTGTACTATCTGTAAAGTTAAAAGCTACCTTGGGTCATGTCTATGTTGTGCTCACTGTTCAAGGACTTAACCTTGTATCTGATCTATATCCTGATTCCATCATTGTCTTATCTATTATTACTTGTGTCTCCTTTCCTTTACCCAGTTCCTAGTCACTCTTGTTATATGTTGGAGGATCTATTTCCTTCCTCATCATAGTATGGTTATGTATCAACACTTCCTAATGACGAATACCTAAATTTTGGATGATCGTACCTTAGGATTCACTTTCATTTTTGGGAATTCCTTTGCTTCAGTTTTTGATCATCACCTATTGGTTGACAATCTGTTGAATCCTATCCATGTTCGACTTCAATAACATCTATTCACATGGTTTGGATTGTACTTGTTCTTTGGGATTTTTGATGAAAAACTTAGTTTCATATCTATGGACCAAGTTGCGTAAGATTATGTTGTGGTCACTTACATAGCTTCTATATCTTTGAATACGCATCATGTTGTGGCTTCGATCCACCTTTATAATATACATGGTATTGTACCCATACTATATGATGTATTCAAATATTGTAAAGGAGCTAGTGTTCCAGTATATTGAACATAGCATCCTCGGATATGACTTTGTAAATGACATTATTATGTATTTGTTTCAGATACTACCTCTACCCCATTGGACTTCTGAGTTCTCCAAGATAATGAGTATAATGTATTTCGGCCATTGTTTCCCTATGACCTCACACATTATGGGGCATCTATTATCAACCCAAATGGCACTTCTCCTTTCGAGTGCTGACATTCCTTATGTTGGTACAAAAAAGGACATCTTAGGATTGAAGTTTCCCAAAACACTATAGATGGGCATGACATGAGATGCATTTACCCTTGAACCAGCTTGCCATATTATTTTTCTAAGTGTTGAATGGAAAACACGATTATCCTCATTGCAACTCGTGTACATACGTGACTATTCCCATTGACAACTCACGTACTGTACGCGACTATCTCCATTGGAACCCACGTACATCACAATACACAGGTTTCCTTTAAGCAACTCACATGTCATATGCGGGTTTCCCATATTAATAGTCACATACATCTTGATTCGACATTAAAAAATATAAATAATGATTAATGGAGATTAGTTGGGTCCTAATAATTAACTATCCTAACTGTTTCAACCTCCTCAACCTTTGAAATCACTCCATTTCCCAAAGTATAAATAGAGGCCTTGGGGAGGGCATTAATCAATCAAGTTTGGAGAGAAACGTTATGCTGGTGGTATATCTTCATAAGTCTTGGAGCAGCAGAACTCGGAGTCCTTTGCTTGTAGAGGAGTCCTTGTCTCAGAAGTTGGGTTGTACTCTTATCTCATTCACTGATTGTTAATAAAGAGAATTATTCTTCCAACATTGTTTTGAGTCTCTTTCATGTATTATGGTTGATGAATATATTCGATTATGCACTAGATATATTGTTTGTCTAACCTCTCATATATACATGTATAAGATTGGACTTGGAGAATTTGGTCTTTACAGGTGAAGGAGGTGCATCCCTGGAAGCTTTGGAGAGAAGCAGAGCGGAAGAAGATCAAGCTTGGATCAACCATCGATAATCGGGTGAGTCAAGTATTTATTCCTATTTCCTTTTTGTATTCTGTTAAAGCTGATTGTCTGCAAGGTTAGTAGTAAGTTGGTAACCCCAGACCCTAGGTTACAAGGGTGTTTAATCCTGAACAACACTATCCAATGTTGGATAAAATATATTTATTTTAAGAAAACCAAGGGGAAAAATGTATCAGCTTTCTTAAAGGAGAAAAAGGAGGAGGCCCATGAACCACCTAGTTCTAAAATAGGTGAAGTAGAAGAAGTAGTACTTGAAGAGGATCGAGACTCACTCCCAGGTGACTCTGAAAAATATGAAGAGACATTACATGAGTATGAATAATTTTCTACTGAAAATACTGAAGATCATTTCAACACACATTCTACCTTGGAAATGAAACAAAGAGCATCTACTAATGGATGCTTGAACTATGAAGGAGTACCTATTGATGGGTGCTCACAACTCTATGTTGGTGATATAGAGATCATATTTCAAAATGTTTCTTCAATCCAAATTTCTAGTAAACATGAAAATGAATACCTTGTAGCAGTTGAAGAAAAAACAAGATCAACCTCCTCATCACCACTTGAGCTTCATGAAGTTGGTCCAAGTAAGAAGGAAGAAGATGAGGAGATTCATTTGCAAGAGACTCATTTTATTGAAGGGTCCTTAAGTATGAATGAAAATAAGATCCAATATTCCCTTAGAATACTCCATGGCACTCAAGCATTAGTGTCAAATTGTTGTTGGAGAGCTTCATTGGAGGAAACATCCTTCCTTGAAGACATGGAGAAGATTCAAAGAGAAATGTGCCACATCAAAGGTAATTTCATGTCTTTGTTTTTTAATAGAAACCATTTGTTTGAGCTTAATGAATTATTGCATGATTCATACTTGAAGAATAATGAGGATAATCATAAGCTCACAATTCAAAATGATCAATTTCCTGAAAAGTTGGAAGTCTCTTGTTTTTCCTCCTATGTTTCAGATTGCCAAATGGTAGATTGTTTGGAGGATTCTCATGACATTGTGGATCATGAGAAATGTAGAAATTTTAATGTTCTTGATGTGTTTGACTATAAAATTGAAGAGATCCAAACACTTGATGTGGTGGAAGAGGAACTTGAATTGTCTCTTGATGAAGGTTATGCAATTTTCAAAGAAGAGCATGATTCCTCTACATTGGAACCAATATATGACAAAGGTTTCACACTTTTGAAGGAGCTGCATGATACTACCCATATGGATCCTTCCCATGATGAAACTTCTACACTTTTTTATCATTTGGGTGAGTTAGTTGATTCTCTTACATCCTACAATTCCATGTTTTGCAGCATTAGTCGCAATGAAGTATGGGTGAAAGGGTTCTTTTTTATGGTTCCAGATGAGGAGTATGGAACTCCTAGATTTAATTTTTATAATGACATGGTTGGAGAACATTATTATTCACATTTGCAGTGGCATCATTTGTTACTTTATGATGATGCACATCTACATGGATGCACCTATGATATGCATTTGAGTCACTCGAAGACTCATGGTTTCTCTTGCTCAACACTTGGTTCATTTGATGTTGGAGGAAATTCATCCAACACTGGGGTGAATAGATTTATGATTGGAAATTTTTTTTGTTTCCAGCCACATACTTTCTTATATCTTTATTATTCTCTCAGTCATGAATGTATGGGTGAGACTTCTCTAAGTCATTTGAAGTATCCTTGTTTTTTGCTCATTATTTGGTTCATATTTTGGTGGAGGTTTTGTATTCACTCCTTAGATGAAATAACACATGGATGATTATATTGATGCACATTACATATATTTGGAGCAGCATTATCGAACATGGGATCCTCATCTATGTCATTTGAGAAGATTTGATTGGTCACTTGAAGCTTGTATGCACTTGGAAAATGGTGGTCTACTTTTTTTTTCATAGAAAAAAGATCTTATATATTATATATAATAAAAGGTATCACCAGAATATCAGCATTGTAACTTCCTAGTTACATATTTTCACCATATAGCATGGAAAAAACAGCATTGCGACGGACTTCCCAGATCCAGAAATACAAACCAACTCATAACAGGAATCCATCATCACCCAACCATAATAATAAGGTTAAGTTTCCACTACCTATGCAAATAAACCTCGACATAGTGGATCCCATATATTGAGCCATAAAATATAACAATCTTATGCACTCAATGAAGTCAAAAAAAAAAACCAGAAATTAGAAAAGTCCAAAAAGTTTGAAAGAGTATGGGTCTCTGCCATCTCTTGGAGCCACTAGAAAATGGCCAACTAGACCATCTAAGGCCAGCTTAGATAAGTGGTCAGCCATTGCATTGAGTTCTCTGTAGACATGTTGAATGTTGACCACTAAAAATGGTGGTCTACTTACTTGGAGGTATAAGCACTTTCATGATTTTTTGATGAGGCACCTCCTTGATGTACATTTTTATTATGTTGTTATGTACTTTGATGATATATATTATGTATGCATGATGTTTGGAAGAATTCATACAAGAAAATGGGATCCCATAATTCTCTTTCCTAATGGTATGGGTTGGAGAACACTCTTAATTGTTGGAGTGCAATACAAGCAATGAGACCCAGGGATAGTTTTTAGTCCCATTGGTTTCAATTTTTTTGGGAAACAAGTAGTATGACAGATGGATTCCCCACTTAATAAAGTGATTTTAATCAGAGTAGTGTAGAAACAAGTATGGTTGTTCCTCTCTCAAATATTCATGGAATCTCAAAAGCTCAAAGTTGGGAAACTCAATGACAACTTCAAAGAATCATACAGAAAGCAGGTTCTTCAACAAGGATGATTTTAGGGGAAAATTTTAGCCCATGGGCTATTTTTAGGCAATTTTATCCAAAAAATGATTCACCATGTTGCATTTTTTGAAGCCCTGTTTCTCCCAATTTCGATGGGGTAAACTTTTTTCACCCTAAAAATTGCCAAATTATTATATAAACGATATAAATTCCTTGGAAATTAAAATATTTTTTGAAAAATATCGTCAAACATTTTATAGTTGGCATTTTAAGAATTGGTAATATTCGTCAATATTTATACACTTTTAAATAAGTATGGTTCCTTAAAATCATCCCTGTTCTTCAACACCCATGTTTGAAATTGCTTGAGCACAAGCAATATTGGGAAGGGAGGATTTGTCATGTCCCAAATTTTGTATTGGGTCACAATGGCCTAATCACATTTTTCATATTCATTAGAGTTTGTCAAATTGATGCTAAGAGTCAAATAATTTCCCAAGAGGAAAATTACTAGCTTCCTATTTTTGGGATGGAAGCCTTGGGATTTGGAATAAGGGGGATACTGAATGATATTTGAACAATAGAATGGAATAAATATTTAATAAAGCATCTAAATAAATAAATATAAGAGAAAATTGATGTGGCAATGGAGCATGGAGACACATGGAAACTATGGGGCCCACACAAGCTAGAAATTTGGTGCCACATGGCACCTCCTCTTACAATTTCGAATCCATGGGAATCCTAAAGGTTATTGGATGAGTTAGAAGGATAATAAACTTTTCCATATGCATCATAGGTCAAATTTTGGAGGAACTGTAACTGACATGGGAGAGGAAGAGTTATTTTGGAGTTAGTGAGACACTTGGACTAGATTCCCTAGCTCTATGACAACAATGATGAATGTGCTATGACAACTATGACACAAATCAGATATGAAGGCTAAAATCTGACATATCTAACATGTCAGGTTGAAATAGAGAATCCAAGTGGGATCTCATGTCATTTGGGGAAGGTGGAAGGATAGGAAAGGGAGGACACATGGAAAATCATGAGCACACACCCTAATTTGAATTGTATTGAGTTTGTGGATGGATTCAGAACTTTAGAAGGATAAGTACGTTTATAAAATATAGGAAGAAACCAAGAAAATGGATTTTTTTCATTTGAGAAATTGTCATTTGTGAATTGTGAGAGCTAGTGGATGACTAGTTTTCTTGCCTTGGCCAATTTCGAGGGTGAAAGATTCCTGTTACCACCTAAGTTGTACTTAGTGGTTTTTTATCAAGTGAGCCTAGTGAACCAGACAAGGTTAACTTGTTCAGACTTCAGAAGAACTTCAGTCTTGCTTCTGGGAAGTGCTTGTTGTACTATATCACATATTCATACCCCATGGGGGAATTATAATAAATGTTATAGCATGATAGTGTCTGTAAAAGACTCGGTCTCTTAGACTTTATTTGTCAATCCGATTAGCCCAGGGTCTTTTTTCCCTTGGTTATTATTGGTTGTTGAACAAACAATTGATAATTTCTGAGTTTTTCACTCCATACCTCCAAAGTTGGGGTGGTCGGCTTGGCATTTAGGCCTATTGAGGTTATTAGAGTCTATGTGTCAATGTATAAGCATGCTAGACATCATTTTTGAGTCATATGAACATGTCTAAGTCCCCCTAGGTGTTTTTCAATTTTTCAATTTTTTAGTTTTTTTCAGTGTTTTTTATTAAAATTTATTTTTTCCAAAACTTAGGCTATTTTTTAATAGTTTAATTGGAAAAATTGATTTTGTAATAAAAGTGGGCCAAATAATCGGTTTCAATCATGTAGGTGCTCATTTTCAAGCTAAGAGCACCATGTAAACCCATGGACCCATTATTTCCTAGTTTTGAGTGATCTTCCATCACTCAGGTCAGAAAGCCCCAAAAATCAATTATTGATTATTTTAATTAATAAATTGATGAATAATGGAGCAAATCCAAAATCAATAAATCAGTGGATTCTCAGCCGAGTTGATTGAAATCAGTCAGATCTGAAGCAGATTGACTGGATCTGACAAATCCTTGATTGAAGGAGGTGATCAAATCAGATCCAGAGTTGATCTTGAGCATCCTTTATGGGGAATTTCACCCTCCCTCTCTCCTCAACACGTTTTGGCTCATCTAGATGAGTTTTGGGCCGATGTGTCAGTGTATGGGTTGATGTGTCAGCTAGATCAGGCCCCCGATTGACAAGTAGGCTCAGTCCAACTTCATTTGTGCATTGATGAACTCTCCATCAGTTTATTTCACTTGATTCCATGAGGAATTGCGCCCCCCCTGGGCTAGATGGCCTGCAAATTGTATATATCCTGCTGGAGGCTCCCTCTTCCAAGCTAGTTAGAGATGGACTGAAGGGATTGCCATTGTAACTCTGTATTTGATCATTATTTGTGAATAAAGAAGTTTTGGAGGCTATACTGTGTAGTGATTTTGATTGTGTGGATGCTCAATGTTATGTTGCTGATGTGGTAGCTGCAACTTCTTGCCAAATCCTGTGCTATTTCTGTGTTCTGGCTTCAAGGATTCGGTTGAATCTAGTAAGGGTATAAAATAGGAAAGCTAGATTGTTTAATCCTTTTTATCCATATGATGTATGCTCAAAAATCTTAGTTATATGCTTAAATAAGGTTATTTCTGCACAATCTCTCATTTTTGTTGCTTTATACATCCATATCCAGATCTCACGAGGTTTGTGCTGGTTTGTGTTATTTAGTTGCAGGTTCCGACTGGATGAGGATGTGGATCTAGATTGACTCCTTTCCTATCCAATAAGCTCAATACTCTATCCCTCAGTGCTCCACGAAAGGGCCTCCTTCCAGATTTCTCTCATTTTTGTTGCTTTATACATCCATATCCAGATCTCACGAGGTTTGTGTTGGTTTGTGTTATTTAGTTGCAGGTTCCGACTGGATGAGGATGTGGATCTAGATTGAATCCTTTCCTATCCAATAAGCTCAATACTCTATCCCTCAGTGCTCTACGAAAGGGCCTCCTTCCAGCTTTCTCCATTCAAGCAACGATCCGACCTTCTTTCCTCTTCTTCTCATTTCTACAAAAAATCAACACTTTACCCGGTTACCTTTTCAGTTCATAGCTGTGATTTCATTTGGATCTGTTTCTTCAAAGTAAAATATACATAGATATAATATTTCATATCTCATATCCTAGATCTTGCACTTAAAAAAGTATCATAAGCATCCCATATCTAGTTGTAGGGAAATCGTCCTTTTTGCATGAATTTGAAAGAAAAATTGTAGATCGCGTGCATTAGATTTCATTTCGCTGTTATAAATTTAATATTCTGCAATATCAGTGCAATTTAATTGGATGCAAAAACAGAAATCCAAGATCCCAAGGAAAGCTTGCTTTCCTTGGTTCCTTTTCCGTCGGTTTAGCTAGTTTAATTTCATTATTTTTTGAAATAAATTAGGCTGACCCAAAGGTACTCTTAAAGTGATTTTGGGAATTTTTTATTCTAAAATTCTCACTGTCCTTTATCAGGTATGATAGATAAGAACGGAAGCTGCTGTCCAAAGTGGCTTTTGGAGCGCTCAAATCCCCCCAGGGGTCTCCCTTTTGTCACAAAATTCTTAAAATTTTTGTATAACTGTAAGATCTTGGTTTTAGCCTGTATAAGGACCAAGAAGAACTGATATATTAGTCCTCTAATATTTTAACCATTAATAAATAAAATTTCCTTTGGAATAGGCTCTTTCGAGCCCTTTTCCCATCCCCCCTGGGGGGATTCGCGTCGGTGCCATTTTCGTCGTTTTCTTCTTATTTCCTTTTTACTAGAATTAATATGATTTGCAGGGTAGTATATTTGATCTTGTTGTTAATTCCATATTCCATATCTTACTTTCAAAATTAATCATAATACTTACCCCACGATTTCCTGAGCGACCCGAAAGGGGAAAGAGATTCGTGGTAGGATTAATCAGAAAACCAGATTTGTGTAGTTGTTTTATTTTTTCTATCATTTGTTTATCAGCAGATTTAAAATTAACCCCTCCTTGATTCCCCGATTGATATCCACTTGGATCGAAAGAGGTTCTTGGAGGCTTTTCTTTTAAACAAGAACACATCTCTTAAAAAATTATTAAAATTTACAAGACTCCAGTGTGTATTCTCTGCAGTTGGCTGCGCTTCATCCAATTAGTCAAGTTGTATCAAAAGCACTTGGGTGACTAGCACAATTAGGACCCACCCTCCCCAATTAACAAACCATCAAGTGAAAATCCAACACCTCGATCAAACCTTTACGGTGGAAAAATACCCAAAGGAAGCAGGAACCTACTGAAAAGTGACCTCGGGATGCCGATCTCTATCACACCCTAACGGGTGCATTACGAACATAGCCCCAGAGACTCCATTTCAGCCCATATATTCCTTGCTGGTAGCCGTAAAGGTTTTGTTTTGGACATACTCCAAGTACTCTCGGGTATATCTGGAGTCCCCCTTTTTTGCCTAATTTAATCAACTCATACTTCACATTTAACTTAAAACATACCAAGATGCAATCGCAAAACATTCACCTCGAGCACATGAAAGCACATTGATGTTATTTGATTTGACTCCATTCTAAGGCACTGGTCATTTTTGCTTCGTATATATATATATTGTGTATCAGCTTTGTGCTTTTGTGTGTTTATTTTCGCATCTTTCCATCTTTAAATTGTTTATAGTTAAAATATTCAAACTCCTAAATAACTGATTCAGTTTAACATCACCACACTAAGAAATCATCCTTAGTAACTTAATAGGGTCTACCCCCCTTGGCTCTATTAGGATTTGAGCCTAAACGGAGGAGTCAAGAACAAGGTGACAGCCTTGACTTGAGACTTGCCCCTAAGGACACACCGAGTGGCTTGAAGATTTCTGCCACGTGATCCAGGTGTGTGAAAAGGCGGAAACAATTCCCATCCAAGTTGGTGTTTGGAGAGGCCAATCAATTCTTTCATGGAGATTTCATGGTGTTTTATTTGCAAGTGTAAGCTATAGGGAAGCTCATGGTTCCTTCTATTGTATCACTTTCTCTCAACCATTTCTAGTTTTTATTGCATATTCTTTCTCATGGAGGGATTGCGCTTTGGGTGAGATATTGATATATTTGGGGAATATTATAATTACCATTATCTTATTTTCTAATGTATATTCTCTATATTTCATGTTCATAATACTCTCAGGTCGAAATACCCAAAATAATTCATGTAAAAATGTTGAACAATAAAGAAATAGTGTCATTTCCCTAATATCTTGTTGTGGACCATTGTAATGCTGATGATTTCGAATTGGGAGAAGCTTTAATTGTCCATTTATGATTGTAATAAGTTCAATATGCTCTTTTATTCATTCTCATAAAGTTTCAAGTCAAAATACCCAAGAGTTGTATGTCAAATTGATCTCTAATGAGCGAACAATGACCATTTCCACTCTATATTGATGTATGCCATGGTAATGCTGATTATTTTGAATGGAGGAGTGTCTCTTTGATAAATGTATAATGGATGGACTATCATTAATGTGTATTATAAGTTTCATGTTCAGTACTTAAACATTGGAAGCCATTTTACTCATTTTTATTGCATTAGGAGAAGATTTGGTGCATTTCCCGAAGGGTCGAAATTGTGATTTGGGAGTTGTTTTGGACAGAGTCATAACAACTTGTATAAACTGAATCATGATGCAGATGAGACTTTAAAAATGTCCCTTACACATCCCCTGCCTCTTTCCATAAATTTGAGTGACTTTGGGATCATTTGAGAAGCCATTCCCGACAATTACCCAAGGGAATTGGAGCCCCCATTAGAGGAAATTTAAATTTAAAATGGGACTTCCAAAAATAATACAAATTACATGTCATCATGTATTATCCAATTAAAATGATTTAAAATTAAAAAAAGGGAGCACCTCTTAAACAAATTTTTAATATAAATATGGGGATAGGTATCATAAAAAAACTACTTTTTTTGTTCGTATTATCAACATATCTCTCTGTGTTTTTACTCAAATTTTGATCAGGAGAGCTCGTTGTATGCGGAATTAAATTCCACATCCAACAAGTACCTACTCGACATACTTTTGATGGGCCCAACTACCACAAAAACAAGAAATACCTGAAAAACATAAAATACCAAAGAAAACAGAACCTTCCCACCGGTTTTCATTTTCTTTTATAATTATAAACATTGTAATTCATTAAAAAGATAAAGTAATTTTAATATGTTTCTTATATTTTTTCACTTAGTTGTTAAAGGATAATGTTGTTTAACCCTTTTTATGTCTAATATGTTTTATTCAAAAAATTAAGAAAAACAAACGTACAATTGTTAGTGTATCTTTCTAATGATCATGTTCTTTAACACTTTTTTGACTCATATGCTTTATTAAAAAAATTGAAAAACAAACGTACAATTTTTGTCCTAGGTGATATTTGTCAACTTGATTTTTACTTTAATTTGTCTCATCAAAACCCACACTAGTTGTATAAGAGTTAAGTTTTTGAATAACAATATACAAAATTATACAGAAATAAATGTACAATTTTTGTCCTTATTATATGTATCCACTATATTCTAATTTCACTTTGTCCATCAAAATCCACACTAGTCGTATAAGAGTTAATTTTATGTCACTAATTTTATAGGCAGGTATATTGTAATCGCTTAGCAGTCAAACTGAGTTGACTATGTATTGGTTAGCTGGTAAAAAAAATTAAAACATGTATTTTCCAAAGTTAAAATTTAGAACTTGCAAAAGATTTTATTAAAAAAATATTTATTAATGTTTTGTAAGCTGTTGATTGGATAATCAAAAGCACTGACAATCTTGGAATTTGGTATCTGGATTTCAAGTGACATTTGGCACTTTTGACATCATGAAAAAGTCACGGGGACTTCACTTAGTGAACCTCTCATGTAGCACGTGTGATCATGGGATATTAAAGAATACCCTTAATTTCAAGAGATATTGACCCAAACTATTTTTGTTGAAACCCCCTCCCAATACTTAAAACCTCCTCCCCACCCCTTTTTATACCTCAATCCTTACAAACTACCCTACCCACCCCCACCTTAAACCCCTCATCCCCCTAATGCCTGCAATATATTGGTTTTATTTTCGATAATTCTAAAACCCACAATATGAACTAACGTGATAGGATATTGGTCAACAAGTGAATCCCCTGTGGAAAAAGTACCCAGTTCCATATTGATTCGGGGTAATTATCAATAGCTATCCAATCGATCAGGTTACGCCAAAAGAGCTTGAGCTTGTTTTTCATATTTGAAGCCGTTAGACTTTGAAGTGTCTGCAGACCAGACAAAGATGCCTTCTAACTTGCCCTTCTGCTTCAGCGTCTTGCACGCCTGAAAGAAGCCATGGTCGGGCAAGAGACCTGTAGCGCCACTCTCTGTATTGAAACTAATGAGTACCCTCCCTCCCTTGTACAGAGATGCCTGCGTATTGTAGTGTTGGATGAATTGTGAAATTGTGGTACCGACATCGTAGGCATAGAATTGGAAGTTAACGTAGTCTATGACATGCCCATATTTGCTCCATAACGCTCTGTAATGCGACTGAATGGTGCCTCCGTCGTCGAAGGGAGCAATGGACGTGAAGGAGATGGCTTTGCTCTACTTTAACTTGGTGATCAACTGCCTGATGCACTCTACAAACGTGTTAGCGTCGGCCTCAAAATGCTCGTAGTCGATGTCGATGCCATCTAGATGGTATTGTTTGATTATCTTCGACAACGACGAGACTGCATTATTTACCCACGAAGACACTGACGATGGCTTGAATTGTACGGGGTGACCGTTGCCTACGCTATCTTCGCCTAAGCTTGGAGCGACCTTTACGTTGTTGTGTCGAGCCTTTATGGCCTGCACGGCCTGGGGAGTCAGGCTGCCGGTGTCCCTGAAGATGTTGAACTTTTCTTTTGTGGGAGAAGGGGAGCCGGATCCAGTAGTGTAGTCGATGGCGAATGAGAGAATGAAGTGGACCTCCACCGCTGGATTGATGGGAACATCTGACAATTTGATGCCGTTTCCCATGGCGCCTATGTATTCCCTAAACAGATTGCCATTGGCACCTACACATAGACACAAACAACACAATCTTATATTACTCCTCGGCATCTTCATAAAGAAAACAAGTTTAAGCCATATTCATGTGACTATATGTGGATTCGAAAGGCGCACCCATACCCATAGCGATAGGGAGCAGATTAAATAGCAAAATAACGATGGCGAAAAGTTTGCGTAACTCCATGGAGGCCATGACAACTCGGAGTAGCTGGACTGGAATCTGGATCGTTTGATATTGAGAACACTTTAAGAAAGAAATAGTAGATTGATTGATATTGCGCCTGTATCATAATGAAGTCACTTTATATAGACCCTTCAAAGATTTATTATGACTTGATTATAAACCATAGTTGGTGATTTGATTTGATCAAACCCTGGTTTGTGGTGTTAGTAATTCAAAAAGGTCGTTGCGCAGCTAAGCACAGGCAATATGGATTGGTGGCATGACTAATCGGAAAAATGCGATGGGACTCGATAAGCTTCCAGAAAATTCTAGAATATCAAATCTGGCGTACAAATTACCAATTCATCACGTTTGCTTTCTTTTTAAAAAATAAATAAATCATGAACTTAATTTTTTTATTTACATTATAAATTTTAATTGTAATGTGCATTCTGTGGTTATAGTCGTTAGAATTTTAATTAATTTAAAAGGATTTATGGTGAATGATTTGTAAGATTTAGATGGGATTAAGAATTTATTTTTGTTAAATATAAAAGAAAAAGTTTAAAGTTTAAATTTTATTGGTAATAAAATAAAAAGAAAACTGAAAGACATATATATTTAACACGTGTATATAAATAAAAATGGTTATTAAATAAATCATTTTTTATTTGTTTTTAAAAAAATAAACGATTCATGAAATTTTTTTTTGGTAAAATTTGATAGCAATTTTATTTTATAATTTTAATTGTAATCTGCATTATGTAACTATATTTACTCAAAGTTTAGTTAATTTAAAAGAATTCACATTGAAGAATTATGTAAGATTTAAAATTGTTTATAATTAAGTAACAATTCATTTTTATTAAACATAAAAATAAAACTTAAGAGTTTAAATTTTAATGGACACAAAAAAAAATAGGTTAAAATTGTAAGAATTATTTACAAAGTGGATATAAATAAAAATAACTATTAAATGAATCACTTTTTTTTAGAGTCAACTTTTTTTTAAATAAAAAAAATAAGTTATATCTACCAATTCACAACTAATTCAATTAATTTATGAACTTAGTTTTTGGTAAATTTTGGTAGTAATTTTGTTTTGCCTTATAATTTTAATTGTAATCTATATTTTGGTATATACTTACCAAAATTTTAATTATTTTAAAAAGTTTATATGGAAGAAATTTGTAATATTTAAAATTATTTATAGTTTATTAAGAATTCATTTTTATTAAACATAAGAAAAAAATAAGTATTTAAATTTATAATTAAACATTAAAAAATTATTTTAAAAATGTAAGATCAATCTATCTTTAACATAAATAGATATAAATAAAAAAGATTATTAAATTAATCAATTTTCTTTCATTATTAAAACAATTCTTATTTTAAACCCGCTAATCTCTCATCCTATCCTCTTTCCAAATTGTAATATTATTTTTCTATAATAGAGCAATTCGTGTCATACTAAAGAAAAATCATTCATATCATTAAACTCTTATATAAAATTTATTAATTTACTCATATTAAACTATAATAATAGCAATTTAATAAACACTTTGTATCTTCCATATTAAAAAGTTTTCTTTACATTTAATTGTTGTTTGCAACTTAGTTAACATTTTTCTACAAACAACATCGCCGGTATATAATGAGAATAACAACATTAGCAGAGACCCACATTAAATAGTTCATCTTACATTCAATTATGTATGTATTAACATTTTTACATACATGTATCATTTTTTTTCATAAAATTTAAAATACCATCTTATAGATTATAAAATTTAAATAAAAATAGTAATCCTTCGTCTTTGGTTTGCTCAACTAACCTAACAAAATAGTTAACATAATATAATATAATAGTAATTTTAATTTTGTTATAAACTTTTTATTGTAGACAACCAAGCTTTACTTTTAGATGATTTCGTAGACAATAATGTATTTATGAAGTGATCATAAATGCAACTTTAGATGTGTTTTTCTCTACCAAGATTAGCTTTCTAAAGTGCCATGCTTTCTTTTTCTACATTCATAAAACTCAAAATAAATTAACCTATTGCTATTTTTCCCAAAATTTTGCTAAGAGGTAGGTACTAAGTAGCTTTGCTGCTAATTTCACTTGTTTTTGTTGCGTTGGGATATCATTTCATTGTATAATGTTCTTGCTTTCTTCGTGGAACATATGTATGTGAATATGCTGCTCCAATGGTTTCAGAACAACAACAAAACATCACCATCACTTTCAATTTTGATAAACACACTTTTCTCACAATGTGATTGTGAGGAAAAAATATTTTTGTGATAAAAAAATACAAAATACTAAAATGGTTTTAAAACTATTTAAATTAACAGATGCAATTCAATCAAAGATGGAGGATCAACAGAAGGAAGGGAACTTTCCACCATTTTTCATTGTCTTATAATTATGGACCTTGTAATTCAATAAGATATTTTTCATTGTCTTATAATTATAATGATGATATTGTTTTTTAACGCTTTTTTTATGATTAATATGTTTTATTCGACAAATAAAGAAAATCAAAGTAATCTTGATTAATGTTCTACATAAACAATTTTTTTTAACAATACTTAATAAAAATAGTTGTTTATTGATAAATGTGTTTCACGAAATCATTAAAAATAAACCAAATGATTCACAAATTAATCATTGATGGTTAACTCACTAAAAAAAATATCATTAGAACTTGTGTTAGTGTTATATTTTTGTGTTGGTGTTTTTCAGTTTGACATAACGTATGACTCTAAATCTAGTCCTAAATGAAATTTCCAAATAGTGCTACTCTTAGCTTCATTTTTAGTGTTGACTTTAGCTTCTTTTCTAGCACTGATTGTTTTTTTTAGCGGCATGTTTAGCTTACTTTTTAATGTCAACTTTAAATCCATTTTTAGTAATGATTTTAGCATCAATTTTCGGTAAATTAAAATTTATGGGAATAAAAATAGAAAATAGTAAAAAAAGAAAAAAAAAACCTAAATCTCTTGCCAAAAAGTAGGATCTATAGTTAAACAACATCCGACAAAAAAATATGCCATTAAAAATGTAGATCCAAATTGGGGCTAGAATAACCTTGTCCAAATTAGAATTTACAAAAATATAAACAAGAAATAGTAAAGAATGAAAACATATAAGAGAAGTGGTAAGGGAATGTTGGTATTTGACCCTATATCAATTACAGAATGGAAAGAACATTGCTTGAGATACATTACCACATAAATATTCCATTTAAAATGCAGATCTTAATTGAAACTAGCATAACCTATAAATGCAAATAAGTAGATAATGCATATTTTTTCCTAGAAAAAAATGCATTTTTAATTTCAACAAAGTTGAGAGTACAATTCAATGGTGTTAAATCATAGACTCTAACAACTTTGATAGCCTGACTATATAGGTAGGTTTCATATTTGTTTCACTATACAAGACCAAAACATATTCTTTGCAGCATAATACTAATACAAAAAAGTTACTATGTATCACCTCTCAGACCAACATAGATAAAAAGAAATGATCTTTCAATTCAAGAGGGTTTCTAACCCTCACAATATTCAATTAATACCAACTTTCAGGACATAACACTAATACAAAAAAGTTACTATGTATTGCCTCTCAGATCAACACAGATAAAAAAAAATATCTTTCAAGTCAAGAGGGTTCCTAACCCTCACAATATTCAGTTAAGACCAACTTTCTAATGTCCAAATGTAAAGATTCTTCACACAAAGTGTCTACATGAGCATTCAATTCCCTATAGACATGAGAATAATATGAACCAGTGAATAAAGGAGACAAATCTTTTAATTGTTAAGAAATCTATACCAATCCCAAGATAATGACCTAAATCTTGTATGTCATTCATCTAGTTGATGGCCAAAGAAGAATCCCTAGAAACCTAAACCCTCTGAATATTACTATCTTTTGTACACTTCAAAAGGAGAAACTAACATTTAAATTCACCTTCATTTTATGTTCCTTACCCAAGATTGCCCATACTTGTCTAATAGTGGTTGACCAAAAAATGTAGAATGAATCCTGAGCCAACCAATTCATTTGGCCATGTTAAAAGATACCCAGGGATAATCATTGTTGATAAATAGATTAGAGAAATCCCTAGGCACTTTAATCTTACTCACTGAAAGATGTAGAAGACTGATGACTTGCAGGGATATTCAATGAGGTTGTGAGAGTTTACCTTCAATAAATAATCCATTGATTATGATCTAGATACCCCAAGTGATTAATATTGGTGAATATTGAAATTCCTTTAGTGTAGCTTAAAGGAAAAAAAATCAAAATCCATCCTCCAAGCAAGGATGATTTCATATAAGTCCCAACCCCAAGTGAACTTCAATTTATTTCAAAAACCTTTTGGTGAACTTAGAGGTAAAAAACATATGTTCAATGGATTTAGAGTCTTCTAAACATAGTAAAAAGACTCATAGAGAAACTAAATGGTTCTCTTATGTAGATGATCCCATGTTAATATGTGTTTCTTTGAAACCAACCTATATAATAACAGTACTTTGGGAGGAGATTTTATGTTCCAAATTTTATTGGACCACCAATCATCCTCAGTCATACCTAGATTTTGAAGGGATAGGTATCAAAATTTTGCAGTATATACTCCACTTAGGTTGTCAAAGTTATATACCACCTCATAATCTTCATTTCTTAATCTTTCAGGCTCGAATTAAGATCTAACATAAATTTATTCCATATATCAACTTTTTTTTCGTTAAACCCCAAAGCTTGGTTTTGTAATCAACCTTGAGTCTAGATTTCCATTGTAACAAGATCTAAAATTTTAGTTAAAGTACACTTCCCACCTTCTTGGAATTTTCTAACCATATCTTCTAGAAGTATAACATTTTTTTGACACCCAACCATATTACCCATCTGAACTCTAGCCTATGCCCCTGGGAGTACTTTTCTTTATATGAATGGACTCAAGGATGAGAATTCCAAAGTCAATTCTTCCACTTATTTGAGACCCCCATAGTACTTTTATGGTGACATATTATCCAATCCAAAATTTAAGTGGAATCATTGTATATTTAAGTAAGGAAATGCCTCCAAAAGTTGTCTTTTGAAATAAAAATACATAAATATCCAGCAATGAAATCCTTCTAAAAAATATAAATTTGTTTAACCACCTTGACTTTTGGGCCTAGCAAGAATTTTCCAACTCACCAGATGTGAGCCCATGTACTCATCACTCTCCTTATAAACATAATTATAACGAACTTTTATGATCTTGTTTAGTATACCCTTGGGAATATGGGACAAAAAATCCCCATAGAGAAGTATTGATTCTAGTACATACTTGATAAGTATTTGTCTTCCTCCCTTTGAAGTCACTCAATTACATTAGAAATTATTTTTGTGGGGGAAAGAATCCATTTCCAATCCTTGATACCATATCCATTTGACATGAGAGAAATGCCAAAATATTTTAGTCCAGTATTCCAATCAAAGTCTTTAAAACTAAATATATTTTCCATCTCATGCTAGACATAATTGTCAACCGATGGGAAGTATATATTTGACTTCTCTAAATTGACTATAATTAATGTAATTTAACTAAAATACTAAAGTAGTTCTTTTATCTGTCGACTCTCAAAGCCTGAGCAATGACAGAATAATAGGACATAGCCCACAAATAGAAAATGACTTAGTCCCTGATGGCCAATTTTCAAACCTTTGATCTTATTCTATTTTTTAGCTTCCAAAAAAATATTCTAATACCTTATGGTACTAACAATAAAAAAATAAGGATAGGGAGGGAATCCATATCGTAGTCCATGACAAGGAGTGAAGAAATTTCATCTTGAGAAATTAAATAAGATCACAAAGGAATCTCTAGTGACACAACCCATGATCCATTTTACCATAGGAAAGATAAATGTAAAATTATCAATTCCACAAGATCTTCAGGATAGATTGAACCTCACAATGAAAGAAGAATGAAGGATATTTATTTTATAGTGAAAATTCATTAATATGAATAGTGAAATTAATCAAACAAAAGGGAAAAAATTGACAGCATAAACTCAACACAGTAATCATTAATTTGTAAGTAATGCATCCATAATACAAAAGAGGGAATTTTAATCCTCTAAGAGTGATTCAATTTCATAACTCTAGACTAACTCCAGAAATGGCTAACCTTGGAAAAATCACCACTAAAGACTCACTAGTGCAACTCCAGACAACTGAAAAGACTAACACTCATTTAAATGACCATGTTACGTGAGAACAGGAACCTATCTCCTCAAGTCATGAAAAGGAGGCGCTTAGATAACTGATAGTGAACTGAATGTGGCCCATTGAGCATGGATCAACAAAAAATAGGGATAAGTTATGGTGGAACTCCTGTAACTCGGTGTGGTCTCCTAAAATCTAGGAATCAGTCTCTGGAGATCCTAGATTAACGCATGATGGTACATCAAGTGGATAGTGGACCCCAGATAATATGTCCATACACTAATGAAAGTGATAATGAAATGCTAATCTAATAAACTGATAAATAAACTAAGGTGGTGGAAAACAGAGGAGTAATAATCCTAAAACCCCTCGTTAATGCAAATTTGGAGATCTTGGGCCCTGGAAAATGAGACCATAGGTCTTCCATACAACAATAAATAAAAAATTAGTTTCTCAATAAAATGAGGAAACAAGGAAAACCTCTTGGGAACAACCCTCCACCCCCGCTCCCCCTCAAAAATGAAGGGTGGGAATTGGATCAAGCCTTCACACAATGAGATAGTTTTCTCCCAAGGAAAAAACTTTGTGAAATATTAAGCAATATACACCTATATAGAGAATTAATGTTGTGTGATGGTCCTTGTGTTCACTAGTTCCCTAATACAATGCATGTGAACCATTTGAAACCCCTTCCAATATGATGCTAGATGTGAAAGTACATGTTGTTTCTTTGTAATCATACGTGTACCTTTCCAACCTCTATGCAAGTAAGAATTATTTTAACTAGGGATTCCATTCCCTAGGGGATTTCCTAATCCCATTCAATGGTTTCATCAGCTTTCATAAAAATGAAGAATGATCAATGTATCCCTTAGGTTGTTCCATGTATATATCTTCTTCTAATTTATCATGTAGAAATGAACTTTTCTCTCGTCTCTCTGAAGGAAAATATACATGATCCAATGTTGAATTCTTCTACAGTGATTCATATTCCTCATCCAAGGCTTCCTTCCATTTTGGATCATGACAAGACTCTTTATAGAACTGTGGATCAGACCCCACTATCATGTAGCATCTCTCTAGGAGAATATAACATCTCTCCAAGGGAAGTAGAACTATATGGAATATTGCAAGGTTCTCATCTTGAAACTGATATCCAGTTCTCCTTTTGTCAGAAGGATCCCCATCCATGTTCTCGGTAGCTTCAATGACTTTATGATCCTATTTAGGCCTGGTATTGGGAGTAGGAACTAGATATGGATCTAGATATAGTTGAAATTCATTATTAATATCAATATCTGATGTAACTTGGTCCTCATCTTCGAATTATGGATATGAATCATCACAAGAAATATTATCATGTGCAAATGATTTCGGTAGAACAAATTTACCTTCCCTTTTAACTGGCTATAGATCTTGTAATGGATATGAGTATGGAAAAAAGTTTGAGAAATCATATTCCTTGGAGGAATGGTTTGCAACGCCTTTAGATATCAACTTCATAGTAGAGATATCTGAGATATCAATTATGGAAGGTCCAAAAACAAATCCCTTTAGCAAACCAATGTGTGTCATTTGGTAAACATATAACAAGTTTGTTGCTAAACAAGTTACATACAAAACATTTTTTAACATTCCATCTTCTAATTGTATTGTACCCTTCCCTTCATATTGGATCTAAGTATCATATCCCATGTGAATACTTGGGCCATCGATGAGATTTAATGAATAAAATCATTCTTTTGAGGAAACAATGTTGTTATCTCCCAAAATAAATTTATTTTGACAGTAGGAAGAATTTGACTTATATAATGAAAAATATGAGGATGCCTGACAAATTGAAGGTCTCTGTTTTTTATGTGGTTGAAAATTTTGGAAGTTATAGCTTTTGGTGGCTTAGGAGAGGATTTTAATAGCTCATTAGCCATTGAAAATCTATGTTTCGGCAGCTAAATGGTTGAACACGAGATAAAGGTAAATCACCGAAAGTGGCCCAAGCAAGTAGTGTTGATGTATATGTAACTTCGGAATGTATTCTTATATGTATTTTATATATTGTAACTCGATGTTTATTCCGGGATGTTTCTATTATGTATTTGAGTCATATTGTCATACCCCCGATGTTCCGATCGGGAGGATTATTAATGTAAACAAGTCTTGTCAAGTCATTAGGTAAGTCCCCACAGTTTCGGGGCACTTGGGTTATTATACACT